>PVJC01006124.1:0-56221 GCA_004026665.1 Murina feae | reverse complement strand
GCAGGGGTTCGGCAACCTGCTTGGTGGGCTTCCCAGGCCCCTTGCAGGGCACCAGGAAGTGGGAAAGCAAGGTGGCGGGTTGGGGAGTGGGAAAGAGGCAGCGGGGCGGTCTCGGCATGCTTGGCAGCTGCCCAGGCCCTTTGCGGGGCACCGAGGAGTGGGAAAGCAAGGCTGCAGGGGCCAGGGGCCTGCTTGGCAGCTCCCCAGACCCCTTGGTGGCACCGGGAAGTGGGAAAGAAAGGCAGCAGGGGACCGGTGAGTGGGAAAGAGTCGGTGGCCTGCTTGGCGGCTCCCCAGGCCCTTTGGGGGCCACTGGGGAGTGGGAAAGCAAGCTCTTGGGGGCTGGGGTCCTGCTTGGTGGCTCCCCAGACCCCTTCCGGGGATCAGGGAGCAGGAAAAGGCTGGCCTGACCACAAGGTGGGGTTTTCCCTGCTTTCTGGTGGCTGGAGGAAGACGGGCAGTAGGCAAGCTTGGGAGGCAGGCAGCACCCAGCCCTGGCCATAGCTCAAAAAAGAGAACAACATGCAGGGGAGGGCAAGAGTCTGAGAGATCAACATAGAGGGGATGCCTGCTCCAAGCCTCCACGGTGTGCCTGGGAGCAGGCCCCCAGCAGGTAGACACACACACACCCACACACATACACAGAAGGCGCCTGGCAGACTGGGGCCATCATAGGATATCCACTGAGGGGTCCCAGACTGTGAGAGGGCACACCTGAGGGCTGAGGGACTCCCTCCACCCCGAGTGCACAAATTTTTGTGCACTGGGCCCCTAGTAAAAATATAATAAAAAATCATTTATAGGATACTGTTGTACTTCAATATCTATATTGTAATAGGTGCTCATCCATTTGGTAAATTCATTTACACAATAAAATTATGTGGAAATGAAAGAAAAATTGCCATTTTAACGATTTTCAGGTAAATGGAAGGGGGATGGACCACACTGTTATCTACCTTTGTCTTAAATTAAGAGAATTATAAAATGCAAATTATTACAGAACCAGAAAATTTAAGTAACCTGAGGTAATAATTAGAAGTAGTTTCATATTCCCCTTGTGGAAAGAATGGATATTTATGGCTGTTCACGTTTTTAAGTTTTATATTGTCCCTGTGCCCTCTGGAAAGAAGTAAGAAGAGAAATTTTGATTTGAGACACTGTTTGGAAGAAATAATAGGATCCCAGAGAAAATGAATAAGTAATAGCTGTATACATCAACATAGATTAATCTCAAAAACACAATGATTAGTGAAAAGGCAAATCACAGAAGAAAATTTACAGGATGTGTCCCCTTACATAAAGTTAAAAAACAGATAGAATAGAGCAATAGATTGTTGAGAGATATATATGTATGTCTCACAAAGAAAATAGGGAATTCAAAAAAATCGTATGTGTTAAGGTAACATTGGTTAATAAAATTATACCAGTATAAAATTCAACAATACCTCATCTTTATATTGCATTGTGTATTTACCACCCCAAGTCAAGTCTCCATCCATCACCATTTATCTCTCCTTTACCTTCTTCTACCTCCCCCTCCCCACTGGCAATCACCATATAGTTGTCTGTGTCTATGAGTTGTTTTTTCTTTGCTTAATCCTTTTACTCTTCTCACCCAGCCCCCAATTTCCTTCCCTCTGACAGCTGTCAGTCTGTTCTCTGTATCCACTAGTCTGTCTACATTTTGTTTGTTAGTGTATTTGTTTATTAGATTCTACATATAAGTGAAATCATATAGTAAGAAGTGAACTTTGCATCTCTTTGAAGATATGGAAAAGAAGGGAAATTTAGGAGGGAATAACAGCGGGCTTTAAAGATACAGATACTATTTTATTTCTTAAGCTGGGTGGTGGATTTTAAAAACTGTACCTGATATCATATATACTTTTGCATGTATGGAATAGTTAATGCTTCAAAGTGGATATATATAGCCCTGGCCAGGTGGCTCAGTTGGCTGGAGCGTCATCCCATACATGGAAAGGTTGTGGGTTCAATTCCGAGGTAGGGCACATATCTAGGTTTCGGGTTTGATTCCCCTATCAGGGTGTGGACTGGAGGCAATAGGTCCATGTTTCTCTCTCACATGGATGCTTTTCTCTTTCTCTCATCCTTTTCCCTCACAAAAACTAATAAAACCTATCCCTGGGTGAGTATTTAAAAAAAATAAAAAATTAAAAGGAATAGATACACTAACTTCATAGCCCTGTAGTAAAAATGGTGTATATATAGCAGCATGATAGAGAGTTTTGTCAAGGGTTTATACAAAACTACAAGACAGACATAATTTCTGAAAATATCATTTTTTAACAAAAGTGTTGTGGAAAAATATTTGAAGATTAAAGCATATTAGCAGTTTTTATGGAATAAAACAAAGCAGTTGCATTGTTTCTGAGATAAAATCCAAGTCTTGCTAAGAAAGTTGCTGTTGCAATGAGACATTTTAAGTTTGATTCCAAAGCACTTGAAAAGCTCATTCACTGTCCTTTATAGCAGCAATTTTTCCACTTTTTTAATCCCACGACACACAAACTAATTACTAAAATTCTGCAGCACACCAAAAAATGCCTTGTAAAAAGACTAGGTATAGTTTTGACGAAAAACTAAATATAATTTTGATTCATTCACACTGGATAGCTGTTGTTGTGCTGACTGTTGTCAATTTTTATTTGCCAACTTAAGGGGGAAAAGGTCAGTGCACCTGAGTAAACAGGCGTTGCATGTTTTACAAATTCTTGCAGCACACCGGTTGAAAATCTATAGTAATGTACAGTGCATGGAGAGAATTTGGGGAAGCCTCAAGGAGTCGAGGAGAGGCCTTTAGCCTGAGCCAACAGGAGAGTAGACTCATGCCTTATCCCAGAACTCGGTAAAGGGGTATTTATAAATATAACTCTGTAGCAATTAGTGCTTGCATTCCTTTTCTTTCCTTTCCTTTTCTCTCCTTTTTATTTTATTGTATTGCTATTTTAGTGAATACTGAGCAATTCTTTTAGAGGTCTTTGCTGAGATAGCTATTATTTTTGGTTCCCCCTAGAAATTATTGGAGATACAGTAAAAAATTAATGTCCAGTTCTCAGGGACTTTTATATTAAGCCACTTCTTAAAGAACAGATGGAGGATTTTAGAGAATTTAGAGGAGCAGATAACACATCTAAGACACAAGAAGCTATCAAAAGCAAAAGGAGACTTTAGGACACAACTCACAGGCATCCTTAAAATGCAGAAAGGCTTTATTAACTTCTTTGTTCAAATACAGATTGAGTTTTCTTTTTTCAAAAATGAGAATGTCAGTTTTCCTAATACAACTATATCAAGGCAGAGTAAAAGTTGTCTCTGTAGACGAGTAGGGTAAGGGTATTCAGAAAGTCTAGATTTATTCATGAAACAAATATTTATTGAGTGTCCACTGTGTGCCAGACACTAACTACCCTAGCCATGGAATTAGACTGATGAGTAAAAGCATCATTAGTGCCCTTTGCAAAATATGTCTAGTAAGGAAGAGGGACAATAATAAAAAAAACATATAAAAATGTATATTGAAAACAGCTAAAATGCTATGGAATGAAGGTACATGGTCCTAGAAGAGGAGGAGCCATAGAAGAAAAGGACTAGTTACAGTGGTAGAATGGATTGAGAAGAAATTATCTGAAGAAGTGACATTTGAACTGAGGTCTGAAGAGTGAGAAGAAATTAACTTGTTGAATTGTGCAGGATAGGGGTGCTCTAAGAGGGAAACAACATATGCAAAGATTCTGAGGCAGAATGCAATATGCATAGTACATTCTAGAAAAGAAAAGAAGACAGTGTGATTATAGCACAAAGAATGAGGAGAGTGCGAGGGCTATGGTCAGGATTTAGGTCATTATATTAAAAGCACTGATAAGCCATTTAAGTCTTATAAACTGAGGAATATGATCAGATATATCAGATATATGAAAAGCATATTACGACTTCAAGCTATAGAATAAATTGAAAGATGCAAAACCAGGGAGATTGGTTAGAGTGAATTGTGAACTAAAGCAGTGAATAATGGTACCTTAGCTTATCATGCTAATGGGAAGAAAAACGTTTTGATAAGTATTTAGAAGGTAAAATCCACATGACTTGAAAATGGACTGAATATGAGGGGTGAGAGAGAAGAATTGTCAAGAATGATTCTCAGGTTGCTGGCTTAAGATGATTTGCCATTGACACATAAAGGAAAGATCATGAATTTGGTTATGGACGTGCTGAGTTGGAGATAGTAATTAAACAAGCAGATAGAGCAATTGGGAAAACAGCTGATTATATGTAGGTGCAGCTGAGGGGAGAGGTTTGGGTTGGAGGCAGGGAAAAGCCTAGAAGTTACTGGTGTATAGGCGGAATATTAATGCTAGAGGCGCAAGTGAGAAGAGAAAAGGACCTAGGAGCTCTAACAACAGAGTGAAAAGGAATAGTCACAGGCCTCAAATCGCCTGTGGCAACTGAGTACAATCCAGTCTTCACAGTCCAGTGGCACAGAAAAATAGGAGTCAGTCACTTAAAATTTATTTATTTATTCAATTATTCAAGAAGTGCTTGTGAGTAGCAGCCAATGAACTAAGTACTAGAACTAATCCAAAGAAGAGGAAGGCACAGACTCTGCCTGGGAGTATCTCATAATCTGAGGGGGCGGGCATCAAGGTCTAGATCATCAACTTGATGAGAAAAAGTATGGGGCCATGGAGAAATCCAGGGAGTTGAGAAAAGGACTTATTGTAAGACTTGGGATCCTTAAAATGCAGAAAGGCTTTATTAACTTCTTTGTTCAAATACAGATTGAGTTGTCTAGTGTGTTAAATGATTTGGAGAAGGATTCAAAGGAACCAAGGTCTGGATTGGGGTCTTCCAGAAAGCTAAACAATTAGGCGAATGGGTATCTTAATACTTTTCCTTCCTTCCTTCCTTCCTTCCTTCCTTCCTTCCTTCCTTCCTTCCTTCCTTCCTTCCTTCCTTCCTTCCTTCCATAACCTCAGTCATTAATTCAAAGCATCTACCATTAACAAACCAATACTTTATCATGTACCAGGCAATGGGGTAGTATATTACTGTTTCATCATGACATAAACATAGCAGCCTAAAACAATATACAGCCTATCGGTCATAATTCTGTAGGCCATCAGTGCAGGCATTTCATGGCTGTGTTATCTGTTCAACATCTTACAATGCTAAAATCAAGGTGTCAGCTGGGCTGACTGCCTGTCTGGGGGTACTGAGGAAAAGTCCACTTCTGAGCTCATTCAGGTTTGGCAGAATTTATTTCCTTGAGGTTGTGTGATTGAAGTCATATAGATTATTGGTCAGGGACAGCTCTCAGCTCCTAGAAGCTGCCTGGCATTTGCTGCATGTGGTCCCCACGGGCAGTTCATAACATGATTATACCTGCTTCTTCCAGGTCAGCAGGAATGAATCTCTCTGACTTTTTCCCTGCAATCAGCTGGCGAAAGCTTTCTGCTTTTAAAGGACTCAGGTCTAACCAGGATTACCTCCCTTTGCCATATAACACAACATAATCACAGCATCTGTTCACACTCAACAGGATGGGATTGTACAAGGGTAAGCAAGGGTCAATGGGAGTCCCTTGGAATTCTGTTTACCTCAGCTAGAAAAATACAGATATCAACAATCAATAGTGCCTGTCTACAAGGAATTCAAAATTTCACGTAAGAACCAGTCATATAAACACAATTTAATTATTCAGTATAATAACAGAGCTACATAATTGTAGTGAGGTGGAACACAGGAGAGAATATTTCACTTTACCTGCAACAGAAGGATGAAAGAGTATTCAAATTGTTTTATGGAAGAGATGTTTCAGCTGAGTGTGGTAGGGCAAGCTGGATTATCAGGTGATAGGGTGTGGAAGAATATACCCGATGGATAGAAAGTATGTGCGTCCTGGAGAGGCGTGGGTCTTGGCCACTGACATGTAGTTAAGTAAGAAAAGGGAGCTGATAGTAGACTAGACATAACAGATAAGGCTCTAGGTAGAACAGGAGCTTGTAAAACAGACCCAGGAAGAGCAGCCATCAAAGATCTAGTGTTGGTTTGAACTCTCCACAAGCAAGCAAACCTCCCCAGCCCACTCTTCCTTGGGTGATGGCTTGATTTGGATAAGCATCCATCAAGTGAAGGACATCATCATTTTATCTTGTTCTGCCATTTTGTCCTTTCAACAAATAGAACTTCCCCCCAAAAGGCTCAGAAAGACAAATGTTTCAGTTTCCTTTTTCTTCAGAGGAATGAAATGTTTTTGCCTTTGCTATATTAGGACATCACTTTAGAGTTAGACACTTAACTGATGTATCATTGCTTTACAAAAATCACAAGAACCATATTTAACTAACAATAGTTGGGAAGAATTAGCATTAAATGCTTAAGACCAATTTATAGGAAAGAATGATCAGAAGACAGCTATACTGAAAATGAAAGTGCAACTGTTTTGATGTATTTTTTGTGCAAAAATGTATATTGAATTTGGGTGTCTAGAGCACAACTAAGAATGAATTGGATTAAAAAACCCATCTATTTCACAGCATGATTTTAAAAACAAATACTTTTATTAATCAATTGAATAAAATGGACATACACTTCTGAGGTTCTGTATTGGACTTTGATGGGTTTGGGTAGGCAGGCTTATAGCTACATTAAACTGTTTTCTTTTAACATTTAGAATATATTTTCTTGATAAAATAGAAAACTAGGACAATAATGAACAGAAAGTTTAAGAACATGCTCTGAGGACAATAAGTATTTACTGTTTTATTTCTCAGAGAAAACATAGAAATAATTTAAAAGCTTTGAAATAGTTCTAGCTGGTTTGGCTCAGTGGATAGAGCATTGGCCTGCAGACTGAAGGGCCCCAGGTTCAATTTCAGCCAAGGGCACAAGCCCAGGTTATGGGCTTGATCCCCAGTAGGGGACATGCAGGAGGCAGCTGATCAATGATTCTCTCATCATGTTTCTATCTCTCTCCCTCCCTCTCCCTCCCTCTCTGATATCAATAAAGATACATATATTTTTAAAAGCACTTTGAAATAATAAGATTCTATATTAATAACCATTAGAAGGTAACACATAATTTTTCCCAATAGCCAATATGCTTCCAAGGTGACCAGTCTTTTTGATAAATGAATATATATGTATATATAATAGAATTTTGCGTTTATGTAGTGTAATTCATTAGATCCTAGGAACATCAGTTAACATGGTGGGGAAAGGTCATACCACAATGAATGTTGCCAGTAATAGGAACACAATTGAATGATTTGTCAAAGGAGTCATTGCTCACTTCACCTTAGATAAGACATGAGCAAGAAGTATCAGGGGTTTGAGACTAGGCACCTGTTAAGGGCATTCGTGGAAACCCATTTAGCAGTCGAAAAGGAGAGCATAGTTATTTCTTAACTTATTCAAAGAACATTTATTCAGATGCCTTTAAAGTGTAAAGCACTGGGCTAAGTGCTTTAAAAAGAGTGTTCCTTAAATTCTGCCCTCAGAGAACATTCAGATCATCTGTGTTTTTCTGGAAAATGTCACTATAATGGAGCAAAGAACAGCCACCTACAATATTTTTTAGAACACGTTTTAGATATTTGATTTCTTGTGATACATATAGATATAGAGATTGTCAAAGTAAGAAAAGTTCAAACCTGTAGAGAAACTTTATGAGAGGTTACTTGAGCCAAACTGATGACATATGCCTGAAGAAGATCTCAAATGTTTCAAAGAGTAACTGTTTGCAGCTTCTTCTATGCATTTGAAGTTAAGGAAGGAAGGTAAGGAAGATCACCTGGTGGTGGGAGAAATCAACTCAGGGATGGGATCACAGGATAGTAGTTAAGATTATAGTTCTCTTGGGAGGCCTGAAAGGGAACATTTAAAAGGTGTGTCAACCTAGATGCACAGAAACATTGGACAGGGCTTGCTTAAGGCAAAGATAAACCGTTCAGTGAAGAAATTATATGCCTGGGGCATGACCACCCCCATGATCTCTCCAGTTAGGAATTTATGATCAGATCACCCTATGAGGTTACTGTCCATAGAGCCCCCCCATTTTTGTCCACAAGATGTACAGATGTCTATCAGCTATCTATCTATCTATCTATCTATCTATCTATCTATCTATCTAGACAGAAAGTGATATATATATATATATATATATATATATATATATATATATATATAGAGAGAGAGAGAGAGAGAGAGAGAGAGAGAGAGAGAAGGGATAAAATTCATTGCCAATGTAGAAAAGAGGAGAGTTGCAAAAATGATTTACCCTATGAAACATTAAAAAAAAGAGAGAAAATAGTCTTTCTAAAATATACTGTTACCTAGGCTTTTCTTTCCAAAGCTAATAATTAAACTAAGGTTATCTGTCTTGCTGTAGAAAAATGAAAGTATATTTTAAAACCTGCTTCCTTAAAATGAAATGTAAATGTTATGAAGCTCAAATCCATTTGAAACACGCAAACATTTTAATTTGCTGAGAGAACGAATAATTACCTGTGTTGATTCCCCCCCCCCCCTGATCCTTTTTCTGTTTCTCCTCCCATATAAATGGAATTACCATCGAGGTAGCTTTCTAAGCTGAGACACTTGGAGTTATTGTCAATTTCCTCCCTTCATACTTAGTCACTAGATGCCATTGGTTCCACCTCGGGAATGTATCTCAAATTTCTGCTCTTTGGCCCTACTGCCATTCTTTTTGTTTGTGTCTCATTTCTCTCATGAACCATATTAATTGCTTACTTAGTCTTTTGCATATTTTTTTCAACAACTATTTATAGTAAGGTGACCAGATTTTAACATCGGTAAAGCGGGACACCATTGACCGCTTGGCTGCCGAAAACCGTACCTTCCCTTCCCGTTCTCCCGCCGTTCCCTAGCTTGTCATGCATTCTTTCCAAAAATCGGGACTTTTTTAAAAAGCCGCAGGACGCGGGACAAATTGTTAAAAATTGGGACTGTCCCGCCAAAAGCGGGACGTCTGGTCACCTTAATTTATAGAGCATTCACTGCTGTGTGTTACCTATTTAATTTCATCTCCTGTCTTCTCATACTTGAGCTCAATATACTATAATCAGCTATATATTTGATATCTCCATTTGGCTGTCTCATTAGTATTTTATACTTAACTTATCCAAAGCAGAACTTAGAACTCACTCCTCCAAACCCCAGCCTCCTGACTGGTTTCTCTCTCATATTTCAGCAAATAGAACTGTCAGATCTCCAGTAGTTCAAATGATAAACCTCAGAATCATCTTTCATTCACCCATCCCTTGTTAACTCCTCTTCATCCAATCTTTCAGCAAGTCCTATTGATTTGGCTTCCAACATCTATCCTGAATCAATCACTTCTCTGCATCTCTGAATTAGACCACCTTGTTCAAATCCAAGTACTGTCATTTATTAGCCATGTGACCTTGGGTACTTAATGTCTGAAAGTCTTGTTTTCTAATACAAAACCAGACTTTTTAAAGACAAAAATAGATATCATTAAAGGAAAAGAATTCTAGAATACGATTTTACCTCTCAAGAACCAAAATCTGTCCAAGTAAGGGAGAGTGTACTGGTTTGGCCTTTTTATCTCCCCCAAATGGATTTATTTTGAATGGTGGAAAAAAAGGAAGTTACTAGATTCTCAGAGTGAGTGGTTTCAATGCCTAGGGTGTATTTGGGTTTCTCACAAAAATGAGGCATCTTGACTGGCATTTATTTGCTGGTCACAATGATAGAATTATCTTGCCTCCACGTGACTTTCAAGTATTCTATTTTCATAAATTGGGTTAGCCTCCATGTGTGGTGGAATTTCAAGATAGAAATTTTTTTGAGATATATTATAGAGAAGTATTTTGACCTGACATTTAAAAAGAAGACCTAGTTAATTTATGAGAATCATGTTTCCTGTTTTCTTCCTCCAAAAATCTGTACTTTGTCATCTCTACTTCATTCAAAGTTATTCCCCACCCCCCTTTTTCCCTTATCATATGTATATTTGTAAGTTAGGTCTATTCTTACCTATCTTAACATTATTTTAATTCTAGTATCCACTAACACCTCTGCTCTTTCAATTTCTTCTTGCAAGGCATGGTTTGTGAACTTCTCATTTATTCAAGCAAGATATTTAAGAGACAAACATTTCACTACTTTATGTTGTCTGCTGTAATCAGGTATGAATATTTACATGTTGAAAATTCACAGTATTTTGTTATTAGTACTTTCTATAACTTCTTTACACTACAATTAGGGCATTGCATTACTTTTTTTGAAAAATGTTATGTGTAGGTAGGTTCTGTTCTCTATCCCATTTAACTTGGGATTATAAAAAGGGCTATTTCAAAATATTTGTTCAATAAAAGCAAATGCTAGGGCTGATAGGGTTGAGATACTGATTTAGCTGCAAATATGCCCCTGAGAAAGGCCATATGGTTGCCCTCTCAACAGTCTATTCTTAACAAAGCAGTCAAAATGACCCCTTCAAAACTGTTTAAATCCTCTAGTGCCTACCCATTTCTACCATGGCCCACAGCCCCAACAATTTTATGTTGCTGGCATTTAACTCTTGAGGGAAACAAAATATTCTTTATTGTTCAATAAAGTAACTAAGAATAACTGATAACATAATAGGGACTCAGTACATATACCTTTGGATTAAATGAATGAATCTTGGTTATTGATTCATCATTTATTTTTCCATTGTTGGAATGTAAGATATGTGATGGAAGGGTCCTTATTGGTTTTGTTTAATGTTGTTTAACAAAACACTCAGAACTGCACCGGACACAGAGTAAATGCTTGACAAGCTTTTGTTGAAGAAATCAGTGAATATCTACTATGAAAAGATCATTGTATCTGCTTATACTATAATAAATTAATGAATACATTATGCATACAGATAGTATAGTTTCCATTCATCATTCATAGGCAGCTACCTATGGTGAATGAAGAGTGTTATACAATAAAGCAAAGAATAAACTGTTAATATAAATAGAACTTCAAGGGAAACAGTGTGTAGGGTTATGGTTGCCCCAAAGTTACAATCTTGTAGTGAACTGGAACATGTTCAGTATACATCACATTCTTTCTGCAGTTTGCCCTGCCTATACAAACTCTCTGCTTAACTTCCTCAGGAAAAAGAAAGTCATTGCTTTTCTAGTTATTTGCAAAACTGCTTACCCCAGGGGCTTTTTTTTTTTGGTTTGTTTACAAAAATGAAAAAAGTCATTCCCGTGTATAAGAGCACTTTGTATTCTTGAAGGAGAGATTCACACTGCCAATCACTTACATAATCTATTTTGTTTTTCATTTGTATTGAAGGGCATTCATACCTCTGTATTACTGTGTGCAAATCTAGGGAATCTAAAACTATTCTCTGTGATCGTTTGGATTGTTAATCTCTCCAGGGTTTCCTCAACAATCTCAGAGGCAGTTTCTGGCACCAAAGGGAAAATGGAGAAGTTGAGATGCAATTTTATCTCCCAATTGAACTTGATTAAATGGGGACTGTTCTAATCAAAAGTTTGAATCCCAGGGGAGTGCAGTGTTGTTAACGGGTTTGAGAATATTTGAGAAGAACAGGGAGGAAGAGTGCTAAAGTTAAGGTGGAGAGAGAATCAGGCAAGAAAATAATTGTAGTAAAGCTTATTAAGGCATAAAATTAGGTGAACAAATTGCTTCACAGACAGTGTTAAGCTCATTGCTAGACTGGCAAAGGAAGTGGAAGGAAGCTCTTTGAAAACATTATTTTTATTATTTTAATAATTTGTGTAGGAATTGTAGTAGCTGCAATCTGTTAGCCAGAAACAATTGCCAGCTGGTGTCATCATGGAGTAACTATCGTAGGCTGAATGCAAATATGTTTTTCCTTTCACCTGGAGAACATTCAATTTTAGAAAATTTCTATTTATTTTCACCTGAATGTGAGGTCTGCCCTTGTAGATAAGAAAGCCTGTTTATTGCATGATTTAAGGGGTCTGATTAGTTTCACATCAAGTTCCACAACTGTGATAGAGAGACCACTCCTGGGGCAGTGTTCACACCACCAATGTTATCCATCATTAAAAACGAACACTGGGCTCCATGCCTGAATTAACTGTGTCATTGCCTGATTCTATGCATCGTTTTCATTGTGGTTACCCCAGGGAAAGCACAGTTAAGTGCCTCCTTAGGTATTTTACTGAGATCAAAAAGAGATCTTCTAGGCTGTTTTTTGAAGAAGGTTAAAGGTACACTTAACTCATGGGAACATATTTTGTTAGCAACAAAGCTGTTACGTTTGTTATAATGCTTTCTTCTGAAATTCTCCTGAATAATTTCTTTTAGCAAGGATATAATCCTGTTAGCTTGTATTGTCTTTCTCCTTTATCCGGGAACTCTCTGACAAGGTCCAAAATACTTCAGCGTGTGGCGATTGCCTAGCGTTGCCTTAAAGCCTGAGGGAGAGGTAAAATAATTCAATTGTTCTATTGCAATTCCTTTGCCTCTTCCTGTCTCTTGACTCAGTCTTGAGAGGGAGCGAGGAAATTATGGGCTCTGTTGTTGATGTTCACTGGATTTTTTCAAAGGTGATTTGAATGTATTTCAGGAATATTAGAGGTTTCTAGTCCTGGCCTTGCTTTCACCTAGCTTTCCTTGGTCCAATTTCATAATCTCTGAAATGGGATATTATGCTCCTCTGATCGCCTTAGAGTGTAGTTTGGAGGAGCAGATGAGATAAATGGCTAGGAAAGTGCTTTCCATTATACAAATTGCCACCAGCACTCAGGTTATACATTTGTGTAGCTAACAAGGTGATATTTATCCATGTGATAGCAAGTGATTTTATAAAAAACGATCTCAAATAAAATAATATGAAAACAGGATAAATTTTTACTTTGCTAAACCTAATATATTTCAAAATAAGGACACCATCAACTAGATGCATACAGGGAATAATGGTTGGGTTTTATTGGGGCTTTGGTTCTATTTCAATCTCTTGCTTGGGAGAGTAGTGGGATGCCATCAAAAGGATTTTAAACTTTAAATGAAAGAAAAAGAACCTAGTAAGCTTTAAAGAAGCAGATTCTTCTTATGTTACTAATATAGGTCATACAGTCTCAGGAAGGGCACTGTCTTGGCTGTTTATAGAGTTGAAAAGAGGAAAGGAAGCAGAGGAGGGAAGCTTTATTAAGGTGAATAAAGCTTCCTAGAAAATGAAAAATAACCTCCTATGGGCAAGCCATAGCGTCCCTGAAACAGATCTGGATCTTAAGTGATGGTTGCCAAGGGGACAGTCTAACAAATGAAAGAGACCAGCACAATGTCTCAGGAAGAGACAAGTACCTCAGAGATCTATAAGGAGGCCAGGTGGGGAAGTTGGCTGATATGAAGGCATGGAATGCCAGGTGTGGTAGACTGGGACTGGCAGAGTAGCCAGGAGGGACATGATAGTATTGGCCAGGGGATAAAACTGCATTGTCTTGACCTTCAATAATACACTGCCACTCTCCACTTGGGTCAAACAAGACCAGGAATTTATTCCAATTGATGGTACAAACATCCATTATCTGAAAAACAGAAATTGTTATTATATAAAGATTTGGTTCTCAGGTAAATGCAAAATTTCGATGTTTGAAAAAAATGAAGTTTTTATTTATTTATTTAGAAGAACTAATTTATGTTAAGAAATACAGGTAAGTGCAGGTCTCATCGTCCACATTGGGGGGAAGGGACGAGTCTTGCATATTTAATACCTCAACGTGTATCAGTAGGATGAATTTTAGCAGGTGACCCCTAAACGCCTCCTACTCTGTAAGCACTGCATGGTTGTGGGAAGGGGCTGTCTGGGCTGGAAGAAATGAACTGAGTGTTGAACCCAGAGCCTGATGGATTCACCGTAGACGCCTGGTGGACACATGGCGTCTCACCATGACTGGATGCTGGTTGAATGAAGTTTATAGAGCTGGACACACCAAGTTTGTAGCTAAGGAAGGACTGGGAAAAAAAATTGAGCACCAGTTGGAATGTTTCGGGTAGAAATTAAAAGCTGCCTGGAGGCAATTTCCCATGCTGACGAGGGACCAGCCTGCTCTTGTGAAGTCCCGTCTAGGAGAATCCACCCAGCCGTGTGCAGGTGTTCTTCCTGTGCACAGGCCGGCCGGATTTCCCTGCGTATTCGGACTGAGCGCGCAGCCACGCTCTCCCGGGGGGCCTCTCCTGGCTCCGCCTTCGCCGTTCTCCCAAATCTCTCCTCCCTCGAGGCAGAAGGGATTCCCGGCGCCAGCTGCCACCCCGAGCCGCGCGGAGCCGCGGACTCCTCCCCTGGAAACTCCTCCGGGGCTGGGGGCGCTGCGGCGCATGCTCCGTACCTCGGGCAGGTTTGTGCTGCGGGTAGCAGGGCTCCTGTCACTCCGGCTGGCGGGTTGTGGCGGTGCCAGCCGGTGCGTGCGAGGGTGTCTGCGTGCCCGCGCCCGGGCGGATCGCCCCGGAGCAGCAGAGTCCTACTCTCCCGGAGAGGCGGCTCCGCACGGGCGCCTCGCCCGCAGCCGCGGCGGGGGCTCCTCTGCAAACTTGCGGCTCCCGCGCGCCTCGCCATCGGAGGGCAGAGGCGCCCGCGCGCGTGCGGAGCGCGGTGCCTGCGGCCGGCCGTGGCGGCGGGGCCCGGCCGCGCCTTCGCCCTTGGCCCCGCGCCCCGGAGAGCCTCATGCAGCCCCCGCGCTCGCGGCCGCAGCTGCCCGGCCGCCCGGCCGCCCGGAGCAGGTCCAGGACCGCAGCGGCTCTACCCAGCGCCTGAGCGCCCGAGCGGGATGCCCCGAGTCGCCTGAGAGCGCGCCCCGCGCCCCGGCGGGAGCAAGAAGCGGGCCGAGCCGGGCGCTCCCGGGAGCGCAGGGCGCCCCGTGCCGCCGCCGCCGCCTCCGCCGCCACCACCGCCCGCGCCGGCGCCCGCCCACCCGCTCGGTCCAAAGGCCCGGCTCCGTCCGTCTCGAGTGCCGGCGAGCCGCGGGGCCGCCCGCCCGCCCGCCGCGCGCCTCGGCGTCGGGGGCATGGAGGAGAGGCGGGCTCGCAGCCGCGCCCCGGAGTCCCCGAAACTTCCGAGCGGACGCCAGTCCGCGCCGCTGCCGCCGCCGCTGCGCCTGCCGGCCTGAGACGGGACCATGGATGAAAGGTTCAACAAGTGGCTGCTGACGCCCGTGCTCACGCTCCTCTTCGTGGTCATCATGTATCAGTACGTGTCCCCCTCCTGCACCAGCTCCTGCGCCAACTTCGGGGAGCAGCCCCGCGCGGGGGAGGCCGGCCAGCCCGCCGCCCCGGGTCCCGCCCGCCGCACGCAGGTGCAGCTCCAAGATGGGGAGCGGCGTCCTCAGCTGCCCCCGCCACCTCGGGGGCCGCCCGAGGGCCTTCGGAGGGCCGTGGCGCCCGAAGACGACGACGAGGACCCAGGGGACCCGGAGGAGGATGGGGGGGAGGAGGAGGAGGAGGAGGACGGAGAGGAGGAAGAGGAGCCGGACCCGGAGGCCCCCGACAATGGCTCTCTGCCTCGGTTCGTGCCGCGCTTCAACTTCACCCTCAAGGACCTGACCCGCTTCGTGGATTTCAACATCAAAGGGCGCGACGTGATCGTGTTCCTGCACATCCAGAAGACCGGCGGCACCACGTTCGGCCGGCACCTGGTGAAGAACATCCGGCTGGAGCAGCCGTGCAGCTGCAAAGCGGGCCAGAAGAAGTGCACCTGCCACCGGCCCGGCAAGAAGGAGACCTGGCTCTTCTCCCGCTTCTCCACGGGCTGGAGCTGCGGGCTGCACGCCGACTGGACGGAGCTCACCAACTGCGTGCCGGCCATCATGGAGAAAAAAGACTTTCCCCGCAACCACAGCCACACCAGGTACCGTCCCCTGCCCCGTCGGGCTTCCTGCCGCCGCCCCGCCCTTCTCTCCCCAGTCCCCACCCCTTGGCCGCCCCGCGCTGCCTGGGCGGGCTGGGCTGGTAGTTCCCCCAGCGTGTCTCAGAGGTTGGGGCAGAGGCTTTGGGAGGAGGATAAGAAACCTCTGGATAGTTCCCTAGTCTTGGAGACACCCCTACCAACTCCTCCCCTTTCGCCGCCCCCACCCCCGCCCCGCCTTCGCCCTCTTTGCTTTCCTAGCCTCCTTTCACCTTCAAATGTGTCTGGAGCCATTTGTGTGTCTCCTTCCTTGTGCCTAGCATGGTGTGGCGTCCCTCTGAGCAATGCTTGGAAAACCTTGGAATGGCGAGGAGGAAGCCTCAGTTAGAATCAGCGAGGTGGAATCTTGTACTTAACTTCTGTGAGTGGAAACCCAAGCTCAGTGAAAGACAGAGGAAGGAGGGAGTGGGGGCGAGAGAGTCAGGGCAGGAGTTTTCCAGGCTCGGCGAGGCTGAAGAGGAGTCTAATTCCTCTATAAGTGGCTCTTAGGTGGCTGCTCGCCAGCTCAGGAAACAATCCTTTTGGATGGCATTTGGAAGATACATGTTTAAATTCCTGCTCCTACCTCGATAACCCTAATTCTGGAAATGGTTTTTGTTGCTGAGCAATGCCAGGATTTCGAGTGCTGTTCTCAGCAAGATTTCCACTTTCCCCCAGGCCAATCCATCAACTCATTCAAAAAGTATTTGTTAAATGCCTACCGTGTGCCTGGCAATGTGCTAAATGCTAAGTGGATACAAAGATAAAGTAAAATCCCCTCATTTCAGGATGGAATGGCCTTTCCTTCCTCCTCCTGTTAAATAGTGATACTGCTGAGAATTAGGAAAGTTTGACATCTTAATAGCCAATGAAACTGCTTACATTATCACCATCCTCTGAGAGAGACGTGGGTTTAAGAATTTGGTTGAATGTTCTTTCTGCCCATTGCAATTTGAAGATTAATCTGACATGCTTGCTCCAGGGACTGAAATATTAAAAGCTTGGAACAGTAGTTTATTGAAGTTTTTATCTCAAAGGTTTCAAACAATTTGGTGTAAGGAAATAGGAATTTAAAAACTCAAACTCAATATGTTGATATCAGATAGCTTTTGCATTTGACATTATGGAAAAGCTTCATTTACTGGCAGCTACCCAGATTCTAGAATTCACCACCACTAAAGCATCTAATTCTACTTCATTTCTCCAAGAATGAGCAAAATTTCATTATGGGATTTTTTACTCTGGCAGTTTTTCAAATGCTTTCTCTCCTCCCTGCTCCTTTCCCTGTTTAATGGAAATTGGTGAGAATAAAAAATAGTTAGACTTGGAATGAAGGCATTAGACTTTCTTACTATATTTTATGGATATTTTACTTTTAAATATTTCTAATTTTGTAGTGTTTTAGATCCTGCCCCTCAATTTTAGCTTAAGACAATTTTCCAATTAATTACTACATCTATACTTCCTAACAAACAAAACTATTATTTCAGTGAGAGGGAATCTCTGCTGTGTTTTACCCAAAGTTGTACTTTTTGGACTTAGACCATTATGTATTAATTCCTGAATGACCACAAAGAGTTTGATAGTCTGATTCCCATTTCACTCAAACTAGAGTGAATGATTATTACATGGAAATGTCTAAGGACCCTTCAGTAGGTATCAGCATTATTTGCTACTGATGTATATGTCTTAGATAATAGGTTTAAGATTTTGGAGGAATTAGAGATTATGGAATCTAAAAATAATGAGATTTTTGCTTAATGGTGAAATGCTGCTCCTGCTACAGACCCAGCATAGATTATAGCATTAAAGCTCACTTCTAAAGGAAATACTCAATACCTCTCTACTCTGTGATGTAGGAAAATTCCACCTTGACTATTTGAACATATGGTTTCTAATCCACAGTCCAATGCTTTTCTTGGTTTAGCAATGGGCCACAAACATTCACTTCTTCCTGATTCTCAAGTTACCAGATAATCACCCTGCACTGATTCACTTATTTTTTAATTCTAATTTTTGAGTTAGTATGTATGTATTTATTTATTTATTTATTTTTTTGGGGGGGGGGCGCATAGCACTTCTTATAATCTTCTTTTTCTTTCTCTCCCTTTTCCGGTACTCTAAATTACTTTTCTTCTCTAGATGCTGTAGGGAGGAATATATGAGGTGCCTTGCATCAAAAGCTATGGAGAAAAAAATTGAAGAGGTGTTCAGTGGCATCTTCCTCACACAGAAGATTGAATTAGTTGTCTGTCATTGGAATGTCTGTGTACGACATTCTACACTCAACTAGATTAGCCTGGATAATGGAGGGTACATTTCCACAATGCAAAATGGCAGATAATCTATTGCTACATAATGGGAACAAGGTTCTTGTTCAAATAGAGCTGACTGGAAGCCAAATCGAGAAGTAGAGCACAGTGATTTTAGTTTCCTACTCTCTTAGTTTTTGGTACCCCTCTTGGGCACCCCATTCTCAATTTCCCATAGGGATCAGTGCTTTTGTGAGTCATGTAATTGGTCAGATCAAGGATTCTGGATTCAGATGGATATGGCTCCTGTGCTTACTAGCTGTACAACCAGAAGTAATTATTATTTCTGAGCCTCAGATTCTTCATCTTTAAACATAGGTAGCTATTAGTACTTCTATCACAGAGGTGTTATGAAAACTAGGTGAGAAAATGCATTCAAACTGCCTAACATAGTAAGTATTCATAGTATAATATGCTGGTATAAAGTTCTTAATATTTAATGTGCAAGTATATAGTAATACTTAGGCATTAATTGTTAGTTATAATAAGAATATTTTCCCTAGAAGGATATGAGGTCATTTCTTAGAGCTGCTTAGTGTAAATGGTCCCCAGTAATTTATAGAGATGCCATTTTATGATTGATTATATTGAGAGAATCCTAAATTCAAAACACCAGAAATAAATGAAAGATTATGGACATTTGGGCATCAGCCATTGCAGGGGACAAGATGGGAAACAAAATAATTGAGTATATTGTCTGTTGGTGACAAGAAACACTGTCTGGAATGGTGAGAGGTGGGAAGCCAACTCTAAAGGGAGATGCATAAGGCCCAGGAAGGAGAAAGGCTTGGTTGCTGGCAGTTTGGATCCAGCACCAAGGACATTTATGATCACCAAAATTAGTTAGAACAAGATAGGAGACTAATAGGAAGATGGCATACCTGAAGACCTCTTTTATCATATCACTGATGCTTGCTTCCCATTATATCCTCTTGCTTTTTTCTCTCCAATTACATATTTCTTTGTTACAGTATGTTTCCCCCCTAACCATACGTAGGTCTTTTGAAGACTCTTCTTTAGCATTGTTGAGTATGGGTAGAATCATACCATTTTATGGCTAAGAAAAGACTGCAGAGATAATCTTGTCTTACTATTTATATGGCAAGTTGGTAATCTAATCTTAAGGATGCGAAATGATGTTTTTTTTCCAGGGCACACATGTCTTCATTTTAGTAAATTATATTCAATGTTTTGCCTACTGTTTACTATGAAAAGTATAGTGGAGAGTGTCTTATTCACCTACTATGTGCTAGGCACTCTGAAGTTCTAGGAATACAGTTTTGGACAAAGAATGTCAGCCCTATGAGCTTAGGCTCTTAAGGAAAATAGACCTTAATTTTCTTTGGTAAGGGAGTATCACTCTAATTCTTAAATAATGCCGGAAAGAGATTCCATCCAAACCTTTTGTAGGGTGGAATGGCAGTTTTTCTCTTTTATGATCTGCATTCTCTTGGTCTTATTAGAGTAGTTTGAACTTTATGAATATTGTATTAGACAGGACCCTCTATGCTGCAAATGGTATAACTTTAATGCAAACTTGATTCAGTCAGGGGGGAATTATTGGCTTAAACCAGGAAATAGGAAAGTGAGGGGTAGAGTTGGTTTCAAAAATGACTAGAACTAGAGATTTGAAGTCTTTCTACCCACATTCTTTGCACATGGACCTCATTCTGTCAATTGGCTTATTCTACAAAATGGCTAAATGGCTGTCATATCTAATGCCTCAACAAGCTGAGAAGAAAGCAGGTCTTGTCTGAGTTTCAGCTTGCCATCTTGGGGAACGACTCTTTATAGTCCAGGATGGAACTTGTGACTATTCATTTGAAGCAAATCAGTTGGCCAGGAAGATGAGGTTGACCTTCTATCACAGATCCACCCCGTGACTGATGTATGTGAGTGTGTGTGTCTCTGTGTGTGTGTGTGTGTGTGATCACAAGAATAGCATAGACATGGCTCCTGGGTGGACCATTGGGTTCTTAACTTCTAGACAGTCCTTCCAATTGTGTCAATTATAGGTAAGTAAATGAGAAATACATGAAACTTCAGTTCTCTTCTTTGTATTTTATATTCTATTTAGGACACATTAATATATCTATCTATCTATCTATATATATATCTATATCTATCTATATCTATCTATCTATCTATCTATAGATAGATAGATAGATAGATAGATATAGATATATATATATAGAGAGAGATATCTTTTTTGGTGTATGGGATGATGCTCCTACCGACTGAACCACACTGGCCAGGGCATACCAAATAAACTTTAAATCAAGCTACAGCTCTTATTTATTTGTAACATCTGGGAACCATGTCATATGAGGAATAATCAAAGGAACTGATAATATTTATTAAGGACAATGGAAAAATAAAGAGACATAAAAGTTGTCATTAAATGCTCAATGGAGGAAGATGAAGGAGACTTGTTTAATATTTCTCCAAAGGACAGAGCTAGCATAATTGAGATAGGAGTGATGGGATAAGGATTTCAACTCGGAGTAAAAAGAACCTTGTATGATTTGTAACTGTCTAAAATGAGAATGAACTCTTTCCTGAAGTGGCATGCTCCACAGCAGTGAAAACTTTAGACACGGATGATTAACTGCTGATGCTGTAAAAGGAAATCCTCCTTAGGCCAACATATGGCCTTTTATTTTAAGGCTTGCATTCTAATCTACGGGTATCTTCCTCCTCCCCTTTTCTGTTCCAGGCAAACAAGATAAAATAAAACAAACAAAGGAACAAAAAAACAGGATTATAAGTGAACTAAGTAGTTCTCAAGCATTTGTTAATATTTCTACCAAGGAAATTTTGGCCGAGCACAGTCTGATAGCATAGACTGTTTTATACATTCAGGGCCAGGAGCAATAAATAGGTCCTGTATACTAGAATGTATGCATAATAATAAGTGTAAAAAGGTAAGATGAGAAATATAATAGAACTTGCCACAAAAAACCATAACCACTTTGAAACATCATCTGGTTATTGCTTTTCCTTTAGACAGCAGGCTAAAATATATTAAGGAAGCCACAGAGCTCTGTTTCAAAGACGATCTAGAATATTATGGCCCATACTGCTTTTGAAAGCCTAATCTTTTTGATGTTTCTTCTAATTAGAAATGTTGAACTGCAAAGAAAGTTAATTTTCACCATCAGATTTGTGTGCGGTGTAGAAAATAAAGAAACAGGAGATTGTGCTGTCTATATCCCATATTCATGTATATGTTCTCTTAATATATTGCTTCTGGTTCAAACCACCAATATTTACTGTAAATCAGAAAGAGGTTGAATTAAACCCGTTTAGTTTTTTGAATTGTGGAAGTAAGGGTGGAGGCGGTAAATGTAATGGGTGATTTATTTTTCTGCCTTTTTCTTGCTGGTTTCCTTGGAATTTTTGAAAGGGTTGATTTTAGAGAAATATGAATGTTCATGTGATAATTGGAAGGTAGGTAAATTTAATCACTAACAATGTAGCTTTGCTTTATCTTAGACTCTTACATTATTATTCCCCAAAGCTAATCATTATCATCTCATTTTGACTAAGGCCAATCAGAAGCTTATGTCATTTGAAAGTTATTTATGCTTGATAATGAATTAAACAGGTTTAATTGAGACTGGCAAATCCTAATGTGATTTTAAGAGTCATGAAATAAATTAATTATTGGGCCAAGAAATAGGTTTAGTATGAAAACAATAAAATGGGGAACCCAAATTAGTATTTTGTACTAATCATTTATCTTGTTTTTGAGTTTGTTAAATTATGAATATCATGTATATGTTCTCTGTTGATATTAATTGCATGATAATAATTTTATTTTAACTATAGCTTAGAATTTAACTATCTGTTGGGAATTCTAAACATTTAACTTAGACAGTGTTATTGGTTTATATCTTCTTTCAGCAAATACAGTTGCTCAGTAAAACACATGTAAAGTTCCCAGCACAGAAACTGACCTATAGAAGATGCTCTAGATTACCTTGTAAGGACATCAGCATAACTTGACAAGATGGTGGTTTTAAAGATGGAATTATTAAAAGCTTTGTATCATGACTCTTATTTCAGGTACAAATCTTTTATAGTTGCCTTCCATCATTAACAAGATATCAACTCTCCTGATTCTCTAGAACAGGAGCAAAAGTAAGCATAGAGACCAGGGCTTGTTGGATCATTTGAGAATGTTGTTACAAATCAGCAATTTATAGACTTGCCTTTTGGGAAGGCTGATCTCATCATTCATTTTCACTTCAGAAAAAATAGCCTAAGTGGAGAGCATGGGAACTTTAAAGTAGGATAGGAGGATGAAAAAGTGTAAATAATGTAGACTCTGCATCACCATTGGTCTAAATTAGATTGTCGAGAGATTATGATATTGGAGAGCAATGGGAGAGACCCTGTTAGGAAAAAAAGTCCTCACAAGAAATTGGGGAAAAATCAATGACAAATTTATCAACCACTGAAAATGACTGAACATTGTGTGGATGCTCAATATGTGAATCTAATTAGGGTAATTTTTAAGAGCATGGACCGTAAAGTCAAACTAGCTAGAGTTTAGTCTGGCTCAACCACTTACTGTCATTTAACCCTGAACAAGTCAGTTCCCTGTTTCATACTTCAGTTTCCTTCTCTGGAAAATGGGAGGAATACTACTATTTCATGCTAAATGCCATAGAACCTGACCCATAGAACAGTTAGCTATTATTTTCTCATTGGATTTATCTTATATGTTCATACTGTTTTGTGTAAAAATAAAGTGGTAGATAAACCTATACTATCTCTTTGGTATCGAACTTTTCATCCTGAATGATGCAGAGATGAATTTTTAAACTTTTAAAACCGTCAATGACAGAAGTAAATGTTAATTCTTAAGATAGCACGAACACTCAATGGACACTTAATGAATATTGTTGAATAGAAACTTGTCTTTCTTTTCTTCAGCATATCATTATATATTTTTTAATGGAAAATTAATGAAACAGCAACAAAAATGTTTAAGCACATACAATTAGATTAATAAGTGAAGCAATCCTGCAGTGAAATTGAATTGGTTGCCTGTGGGCACGTAAATATTTGTAGTTCATTGTTATGATTAGTATCTTACCATGCTTTTATTGCTAAATATTGTGTCATTTGTTGTCAGAATCTTGCATTTAACACTGTATGGTCATGGTTGCTCTTGCCCTCTAGTTTCTTTATAAACAGAAGAGGGTAAAAATGGTAAACACCTTGATGTCATCCAGATTTATATGTTAAATTTACAGAGTATTTCTCCCAAAGAATTCAAGGTATGGATGTACTAGAGGGCTGGTGCACAAAAATGTGTGCACTCGGGGGATCCCTCAGCCTGGCCTGTGCCCTCTTGCAGTTTGGGAACCCTTAGGGGATGTCCACCTGCTGGCTTAGGCCTGCTCCCTGGGCTATTGGGCCTAAGCTGGCAGCCAGACATCCCTGTGGCAGCCCGAGAGCCCTTGGGGGATGTCCACTTGCTAGTGGGGAGCAAGCCTAAGCTGCAGTTGGACATCCTTAGTGCTGCTGAGGAGGCGAGAGAGGCTCCCGCCATCACCGCTGTGTTGACAGCTGTCAGCCTGGCTTGTGGCTGAGCAGAGCTACCCCTGTGGGAGTGCACTGACTACCAGGGGGCAGCTCCTGCATTGAGCGTCTGCCCCCTGGTGGTCAGTGTGTGTCATAGTGAGCAGTCATTCCCAGTGGTTCTGCTGTTAGGGTCAATTTGCATATTACCCTTTTATTTTATAGGCTAGAGGCCTGGTGCATGGGTGAGGGCTGGCTGCTTTGCCCTGAAGGGTGTCCCAGATCAGCGTTGGGGTTCCACTGGGGTGCCTGGCCAGCCTGGGTGAGAGGCTGAGGGCCATTTTCAGGCTGGCCACAGCTCCTTCAGGGTGGGGGAGTCCCACTGGGGTGCCTGAGCAGCCTGGGTTAGGGGTTGAGGGCTGTTTTCAGGCTGACCATGCTCCCCTGGCAACCCAGGCTCCCAGCCCCTCCTTGAGTGGGGCCCAGGGCTGCCAGGGCAAACGGGAAGCTTGGCTGGGGGCAACCCAAGTCTCCTGCTCACTCCAGCTCCATGGCCACAGCCATCTTAGTTGAGTTAATTTGCATACTCATTCCTGTTTGGCTGGTGGGCGTGGCTGGTGGGCGTGGCTTGAGCGTAGCAGAGGGATGGTCAATTTGCATGTTTCTTTTTTATTATATAGGAGAACTATAAACCTGGATGAAATTTTTCATATTTTGTGTGCCTTAATTAGGAATTTGTAGAATTTTATATGTTTACCTCAAATATGAAAACATAGACCTACAAAGATGAGTAAACATGACTTTATAGATAGATATGCAGTAACTTAACCTGTGTGTAGAAATTTCAAGGTAAGATCAATATAATACAGTAAAAAACAAGGTGCCATACCATGGAAGAGAGAACAGACAATGCAGAGTATAAATTAGAAGGATGCTACAGAGGAGGGAAAAAGGAAGGACAAAAGTAGTCAAGGTGAAGAATGAAATCCTAAAAGAACTGAATCAGAAAGAAGGTAATAATGGAAGTAGAGGTCAGAAATTTATCTTGTGTGCAGTGTTTGTCTCTTTAGTACATTTATGGGAAGTAATCAACTACCCAGGAGGCTATCTGACTCAGAGGGCTGGTGTATTTAAATGCTGCTGATGCTCTTTTATTTACTTATACATTATTTTTCTGTGTCAGATTGCTATGTATTAGTCATCATTTTGACAGTAAACAGAGGCACAATCAGGTATTGCAAAGGGACTATTTACAGAGGTATGGATGGGTTAAAGGCACAAACATTGGACTTGAAATACTTCACAACTAGGAATAAGGAGAGATGGTTAACCTCCCTGGGCTTAAGAGACAGAGAGAGAGAACCATGTTGTCAGCATCCACTGTCTGCTGGAGCCTGACAGGAGCTACAGTCTCCATGGTAGAGAGGGCTTCCCCATAGGAACTGTTTGCAGAGAGCAGCTACTGCCAGAAATATAGAGCTGAGGCACAGAGGAGGTGATAGGGGAGGGACTTTCTTGACATTTTCACCTCCTATCTATCCATCTCTTCCTGTTGTCTTCCATTGGCTGAATTCATATGGAAACTAAAGGACAAGAGAGCTACTTGATACATTCCATGCCAACAGCAAGGCAGAGAAAGATGGAGAATGGAGGGATGGAAATGGAGAGTAACTAGCACAGTGCCTTAAAATAGCTTAAAATTTCTTCTAATTCATTTTATTGTTGCCCTGTTCAATTTTACAGATGAGGCATGCCCTTTATTTTAAAATCTGTACCATATGTTTTCTGTATGGACTGTTAATTCTCTACCTAAAGAAAGGTGAATGCAACAGGACACTCAGCAGAGGAGCAGTCACCACTGACAAGGAACTTTTTGCTGAGTAATACAAATAATGCTAAATTTGGGTGTTTTGTCATGTAAGTGCCCAGAGAAAGGTGGTAATAGTGAAAGATTTGGGCAGTTAGAGCTGTATTATGATACACAGTATATAGCACACATTTTATATTACATCTGTGTATAGTATTTTATGAATTTGAAATTATGTAACAATATTAGTTAAAGCATGACAAAATAGTTTGCAAAACTGGCTGTAGTTTGCAAAAGCATCTTTCTGTAGCTGGATTTTCTTCCAAGACCATTTAGAAAATTAAGAGTAATGTTTGCAGCTCTAAGTCTCTGAAGGTAAAAGGTGAGAAAGAAAAGGCACTGTACTACATTTGAAACAATTCTAATATTTTTAGTTTTAAATGACTTTTGAAACACTATTTCCATATTTAGTACTAGAGGCCCAGTGCACAAAATTCGCGGGGGGAGGGGGAGTTACTCAGTCTGGCATGTGCCCTCTCGCAGTCTGGGACCCCTTGGGGGATGTCCACCTGCTGGTGAGCCTTGGGTGAGGGGATGGTGGCTGTTTGTAGGCTGGCCATATCCCCTTCAGGGTTTGGTCCCTACTGGGGTGTGGCCAGCCTGGGTGAGGGGCTGAGGATGATTTTCAGGCTGCCCAGAGCCCCTTCAGGGAGGGGGTCCTGCTGGGGTACCTGGCCAGCCTGGGTGAGAGGCTGATGGCTTTCTGCAGGCTGACCACATCCCCTTCAAGGTGGGTGTCCCCCCCCGGGATAACCTGGCCAGCCTGGGTGAGTGGCTGATGGCTGTTTGCAGCGAGGCTGGCTGGAATTTATTTAACTTCTAAAGTTGAAACTTTGTTGCTTTAACTGGAGCCCAGGCTCCCAGCGCTTTCTTGAGCCCAAGGCTGGAAGTAGGTCTCTGGAGTTTATTTATCTTCTATAATTGAAACTTTGTTGCCTTGAGCCAGCCTAGGCAGACAGGAACCTTAGCTTCCTGCATTGCCAGGGCAAGTCTCCTGCTTGTTCCAGCTCCATGGCTGCCGGCCACCCTCTTGGCTGGGTTAATTTGCATACAGTCGCTCTGATTGGCTCTTGGGCTTGGCTTGGCTGGTGGACGTGGCTTAGGTGTAATGGAGTGAGGGTCATTTTTCATATTACTCTTTTATTAGATTAGATAGGGGAGATAATGAGATGCTTGAAAGTATGCATACATGCAACTCTCAGTGCAAAGCATTATGAATCTGGAATCTTGTAATATATACTGAAAAATCTATAATAATAAAAGGGTAATATGCTAATTAGACTGGATGTCTTTTGGACATCCTTCCTGATGAAGCTGGGGTATGAGGGAAGCCTGCCCAGGTCCCTGATGCCAGAGGGAATCGGTGCCATTAGCTGGGCTAAGGAAGGCCTACTCTTGCATGAATTTTCATGCATTGGGCCTCTAGTAGTTAAATAAAGTTGGCATCTGAGGAAGCTTCACACAAGGAACTTGATACAAGGACTATCAATTAACTGCTTTAATTCCAAGAGTCAAAATACCATGAGCAAAACAATTCAACATATGTATTTGTAGATGACAAAACAACATTCAATGTATTATCCATACCAAGTACATGTATTGGGATTGGTGCATATGTGTTAAGTCCATTTCTCCCAACCATCAGAGGGGATTTGACTTGTTGGGAACATCACCCATGAAGAACACACAAACTTTCAGCTATCCTCCCCCATACTGTCCCCCCGCCAGCCTTTGCACACAATCCTCTTTTTGTGACATGTCTAGAGTCAGCAATGGGCTGTAAACCCGAGGATCACCTTCATGTCCTTGCCTCTATGAAAGTTACTTGCCTCAGGAATTGTTTTCTGCTGGCTGTGAAAATTATTAGCTCTAAGGAATCTGTACTTCATTCAACTGGATTTGAGTCCAGTTCACTTAAAGAATCTGGGAGAGGGTGTCAGAGAAGGTTTTCTTTCCCACAAAGCTTTATTGAGTTTGTCATTGTGCCTTTTGTATAAGCAGTGAAAGAGGTGGGTTAACTGACAGTTTGAATTCTAATATTCCCATTAACAAACATTTCAATCAATAGGTCTATTGATAAATAGCAAATGTTTTATGTATAAAAACATTGGACAACATGAAGGAGGTATTCTGGAGGTGTCAAAAGTTTATTTTCTGATACATTTTTAATCTAAAAATATTTGTCAACTATCATGGCCCTATTATTTGCCTTTTAAATTCAGACTTAAGCCTACAACACCACTGAAGATAATTTTTTTTTGCTGGGAAAGTTTTATTCTCCAACTTCCTTATGCATGCTATAAAGAATAATTAATGTAATGAAAAAATCAATATTGTGTATAAATTATTTAGGCTTTACTATCATTGTAATTTTCTTTTTAGCACCTATTGATTGGCAACAATTCATTTGTTAATTTCTTCCTAATAAGATATTCATTGTATTAGGTCTGTAGTAGTGCTGTCCCTGCACTTTCACAAAGAAGTCATGAATTACTAATGATACATGGACAAGTTAACTTACTAGTGGGTGCTGTGAGATGGGTACCAGGCAGAGGGGAGTCACTTGAAATGCTGTATAGAGACATTGTGTAACCAGACAAATGCTGGTAACTAAATGCATTGATTCTTGCAAGATATTAATTTGTATTTTAAAATTTTTTGTGTATTTATTTTTCCAGGTATATATATGTTTCCTTTTTCAAGTTAATTTTTAAATCCAAAATTCTCTTTTATTGGGGAAATTGGGGGATGGTCATTCCCAACTATCTGTAATAAAACATGCTCTGAATGTATTATTTATTAATATTGCTTTGGCAATTGTCCACTGAATTACTTGGGAGGAGTGGGAAATATCTGAGACCTTTTGGAAACCCAAAGAGATTTGAGTTCAATAAATTAAACTGCCAGTATTCATGGCAAAGAGATCTTTTGCATCAGCTAATTTGGGCCAGAGAAGCAAAATGGCATCCTGAAAAGAGGTTTAAATTTGTGTTCAACAACCACGGTATTTGAATCCAGGCTTCCTCATTGTTTACTTATTTATTGTGTAGCTTTCTTGCCAAAATTTAAGTTTCCTGAAGATGTGACTGTTTTGTTTCCTTCTGTATTTTTAGTTCCTAGAATAGGAAGGTACCATAAATAAATTTACTAATTTATTGGACAATTTAGAAAAGAATATTTGTTCTATCTCCTTTATTACAGTTGTTGTGGTTTAAGGAAATGACTATGAGAGCAGTTAGAAAGCATAAAGTACTATACAAATTTATATTTACATTGATAGTGAGAAGCTTTTTGAAATAAAATGGAAAAGGAAGGAAAGTTGGATTTTGGAAAATGCAATGAATATATAATTTTTATAGAGAGTTTCAAAAATCGGAAGTGACAAAGATGCAGTTGAAAGATATGCAAAATACACATTCAGCTCAATTTGTTAGTGTAATGAGCAGTCTCTTTTAAAACAGGATATAATATATCATAAAAGACTTATCAAAAGGCATATGTCATAGAGGGTCAAGATGGTGGCATAGATAAACAAGGTTCTCCCCTCTTCCCACAACCACATCAAAATAACAACTAAGCCACAAAACAACCAGCATTCAGAACCATGTGAAATCTGCCTGAATTCTGCCTTACAACTAGAGAATTAAAGAAGAAACCACATTGAAACTGAGATGGAGGCTCAGAACTGGCTGGTCTGACACCTACGTGTGGCATTTTTTAAATCATTTGTGGCATGATTAAAAAGGATAGGATACTTCAGCTGCACAGGTCCCTCATGAGGAGCAAGGGATCCCAGCCTCACACCATACTTCTCAGCCCAGGGTTCTAGTGCCAGGAAGAGAAGGCCTCATAACTTTGGGCTGTGAAAACCAGTGGGGTTTGTGGTTGAATGACAAGAAGGCTGATGGAGTCCCAGGCAATTCCTCTTAAAGGGCTTACCCATGGACTCACTTGGACTCATTCCCTCTGAGATCCAGTGATGGGGCAACAGCTTGAAAGGATACAGGGACATACAGGGAGCAACTAAATTGGCATCAGGGCAAGAGCTGGGGGGAGCTTTCTTCTAGAAAAAAAGTGCTCCTTTGCTGATACATCTCTGCCACAGTGACAACAGGCAGTCACCATATCTGAGTCTCCATCAACCTGGCTCACACTGTTCTTCTTGGTAAGCCCCCTCCCCCAACTTGCAGGCTCTTTGCAGTGCCTTTTTCATATGAATGTCTTGTCCTGACTCAGGGTTCAGACTTTTCTAAAAACCTCTCAAATAAGCAGGAATTGGCCTCAGAATGCTCCATACTTCTTCATAAGTGGCCTCAGGCCCAGCACTAGCAGCAACTGCCTTGGTACACAGCTTGGCCTCTCCTGGGCACCTCCAAGCCCAACACAAATAACAGCCATATGTAGATCGCACTGTAGTTCAAGCCAGGTGGCCCCTGGCAGGGCATAGGCATTAGCTAACTTTGCACCTCCCAGGAGGCCCTAGAGCAAGTGCACCTGATGGTCAGCTTCAGACCATGCCAGATTAAAACCCTACCACATCCATGAGCACACAGTCAAGGGATGGACTTGGTAAGCACCAACGTCCCCCTGAAGCAAGTCCTGCTCTATAGAGCCGTCTCCTGCATAGCAGCTCTTCCACTGTTGTCACAGCTGGTTCTTACAAACAATTGGTCCAAGTTTCAACCTCTCCAAGTGACCTCAACAGCAATCAAGGCAATCAAGGTACAATAGGACAGTGCACACACCCCACACAGGGGTGTACCTATATTGCCCAGCTCAGGTGACTGGGGAGGCTAAGCCACTGGGCCCTACAGGACACCTACTATACAAGGCCACTCTACTAATTCCTGGAGACAGAGCAGCTCTACTTAATACATAGAAACAGAGACAGAGAAGCAGCCAAAATGCAGAGACAAAGAAACATGCCACAAATGAAAGAACAGAAAAAATCTCCAGAAAAACAACTAAATGAAATGTAAAAAAGCAAACTACCAGGTACAGAGTTCAAAACTATGGTTATAAGGATGCTCAAGGAATTTAATGAGAACTTCAAGGAACTTAGTGACATCATTAATTACATAAAAAGGGACCAGTCAGAAATGAAGGATACACTAATTGAAATGAAGAATAATTTACAGTGAATCAACAGTGGAATAGATGTCAAGAATCAAGTCAGCGATACGGAATATGAGGGGGAAAACAACACCCAATCAGAATAGCAAAAAGAAAAAAGAATCTAAAAATATGAAGATAGTGTAAGGAGCCTCTGAGACAACTTCATGTGTACTAATATTTGCATCATGGGGAACCAGAAAGAGAAGAGAGGGAGCAAGAAATTGAAAACCTATTTGAAAAAATGATGAAAAAAACTTCCCTTATTTGGTGAAAGAAATAGACATACATGTCCAGGAAGCACAGAGTTCCAAACAATATGAACCCAAAGAGGTCCCTACCAAGACCATCATATCGTATTTTCTGGTGTATAAGACAACTTTTTAACCCAGGAAAATCTTCTCAAAAGTTGGGGGTTGTCTTATATGCTGGAAAATCTGCAGTCACCGCATATGGTGGGGGGAGCTCAAAAATTGCTGCACTCCATTCATTTCAATGGAGCTGGACGGAGACTGCAAGTGTCTCTGGTCGGCTCCTTTTTGTGCCTCATACAGTCTCCATCTGGACTTTTTAACCCAGGAAAATCTTCTCAAAAGTTGGGGGTCGTCTTATACGCCCAGTCATCTTATATGCCAGAAAATACTGTGATTAAAATGCCAAAGGTTAAAGACAAAGATAGAATCTTAAAGCAGCAAGAGGAAAGCAGTTAGTTACTTATAAGGAAGCATCCATACGACTGTCAGCTGATTCCTTAACAGAAACTTTGCAAGCCAGAGGGAGTGGCAAGAAATATTCAAAGTGATGAAAAAAGCAAGGACCTATAACCAAGATTACTCTATCCAGAAAAGCTATCATTCAGAATTGAAGGACTTCTAGGCAAGAAAAAGCTAAAGGAATTCATCACCACCAAAACATATTACATGAAATATTAAAGGGTCTTTAATAATAATGATAATAATAATAAAAAGGTAAAAAGTATGAACAATAAAATGGCAATAAATACATATTTATCAACAATTGAATCTAAAAGTCAAATGAACAAGGAATCTAATCAATAAAAGAAACTAATGAATAAAATAAGAACTAGAGGCATGGAAACACAGAACAGACTGAAAAATCTCAGAAGGAAGTGGGGAGGGGAGGTGGGAAGAGATTAACCAAAGGTTTTATATGCATACTAAAGGCCCAGTGCGTGAAATTCATGCACAAGGGGAGTGTCCCTCAGCCCAGCCTGTGCCCTCTCGCAATCTGGCACCCCTTAGGTAGAATCCCTAGGCCTGGCCAGTGATCAGGGCCTATTGGAGCTTTCCTTCTCCTGGCTTCTGGCAACTTGCCCGGCCCCCGCTGGTGTCACTGCTTGCCATCTGTGCAGTGCTGCTCCCTCTGCCCTCCACTGGTCAATTGCTTGGCAATTGCTTGGCTGACCTGAGCTTCCCTCTGTGGGGCAATTGATTGCAGGGCCTCCCTCTGTGGCTGCCGAGTGGGTGACCCAGGCCTCCCTCTTTGGGGTGATTGTGGAGTCCCCTCCCCCATTAATCACACTGCTGGCCAGTGGCCTGGGCCTCCCTCTGTGGGGTGATTGTGGGGCAATGGCAGAGGCCCGCCCAACCAATCACATTGCATCTGCCTTGGCTGGCCTGGTGCCAGAGTGTGTCATAGTGTGGTCGTCCGTAAGGTCATCCAGATGGTCATTCTGCTGTTCAGTCGTTTGGTCGATTTGCATATTATGCCTTTATTATTACAGACTAGAGGCCCGGTGCATGAAATTTGTGCACTGGGGGGGGGGAGGGGTTTGTTTCTTAGCCCAGCCTGCACCCTCTCCAATCTGAGACCCCTTAGGGTTTGTCTGACTGCCAGTTTAGGCCTGATCCTTCTCACAGTCCAGGACTATTGGCTCCCAACTGCTTGCCTGCCTGCCTGCCTGATTGCCCCTAAGAGCTTCTGTCTGCCAGCCTGATCATGCCCTAACCACTCCCCTGCCAGCCTGATTGCCCCACACAGCCTGCTGCTCAGTTGTTTGGTCGTCTCACACTAATCTCCTGCAAACCTGGTCACCCCTTGCAGCCTGTTTGGTTGTCTGTTCAGTTGTGAGGGTTGCTTGGGCTTTTATATAGATAGATAGGTATGCATTACCCATGGACATAGACAGTAGGGTGGTAAAGGCCTGAGCCTCAATGGGATTTGGTTATTTGGTTATAGGGGGACAACAAAGGAGGGAAAAAAGGACATTTGTAATACACTCAACAATAAAGATTTAAATTAAAAATGCATACTTCTTTTCCTTAGACTATCAGAAAACTTTTTTTACCAGGGATCTGGCACAGATCAAGGTATAAAAGTATTTTTTTCCATTGCTTTACCTTTTTGAGAAAGTTATCCTAAAATTGATGTTTTTAGTTTTATATTCAGAACTTTATTCATTATTTTCATTTGACAGGTATAAATTATAGCTACCTGGTTAATATGTCCTGAAAGTGAGCTAAGAATGTAACACTTCTTTATTTAAGCTGATTTAGGATATGATACTCCACTGAGCTATTCAGCCCATACTTGGTTTTGCATTTATTTACAACAAAATCAAGAAGTTACTTTAGAAAAAGAAAATCTTCCAGGATCTAGTTTACTTGGCATGTTATAATACAGATCTATCAGGGAATAATTTTGCTGAATAATGAGTTGTTTTTCATCTGTGAGGCATGACTGGTCACTTCCAAGAAGATATACACATTTGCATGGGCGAAGACCTAAAAGTCCTGGGCCAGGGTGGATGGAGTCTTGGATGAACTTGAGTAAGTTGATAGAAAACTATGAGAGGTATAATGACTGTCAGTGTGAGCTGATCCAGAAGAGAGGGGGCATTATATTTATTGAACTCTTCATGTTAACAGCAAGCCTATGAGGCAATGTAGAAGTATCCCCATTTTACACATGAATAGTTGTTATAGGATGCCATCAGCTGCATTTAACAAAAATTCAAATTCGAATTGGCTTAATAATAAGACATTTCATATCTCATAAGAAGCACAGAGAGAATTGGTTGATTCTTTCAGATTCATTGAAGCAGAGAGCAAAGACTCTAAGTTCTGAAGCCCAACTATGGTTTTAAATCCTGACTCTCACTTTCTGCGATGTAACTTTGCACAAATTGCATGAATTTTCAGGGTTCAGTTTCACAATATGTAGCAGTGATGAAACATTTACCTGGTATTAGTGATGAGGATCTTCTGAGTTAATGCACACAAACATTTGAAAGAATATCTGAAGCATAATAACCACTTACTAAATATTAGCTATTGTTATTTTATGAAGGATCCAGGTATTTTCCACATTTTCACTCTGCCATCTTGCGCTTGCTGACTTGGGCCATAGGTGGCTTCTTTTATGGCTGCAAGAAGGCTACAATTGTTCAATTGGCTGCAGAATTTCCAGGATAGATGGATGCCCAGGCCAGAAAGGGTCACAGTCTCATTCCTAAGCCAATAACTGGTAATGGGTATGGGACCTCCAGGATTTGTTCTTTAAGATGAGGAACTTCCTTGAGTTCCAAGTGGACAACAGAATGAAATACAAGTTCTCCCAAAAAGGGGAAAGGGAGGGTGTAAGTTGGAGAGGCTACCAATAGTATTTCCATCCTGCTTTAGAGAGGCCAATAGGATTAAACTATGAAGCTGGATTTTAAATCCAGACCTCAACTCCTAAGTTCTAGCCTGTCAGTTATACTAATTTACATTTATTGAAAGTCTTGCATTTCTTTGGTTGGTCAAAGAATTGAAATTATTCATTTATTCTTTTTTTAATTCATTCCTTTGTTGGTTCAGTCAACTTCAACATATATTTCTTGAATATCTACTATATATCAATCACATACAATTTCAAGGAAATCTGAGGGAATAGAAGTAGTCATTATTGGTGATACATTTTGATTGTTTACTCTGCTCTAGGCAAAGTGCCTTATGTATATAAGTATCTGCATTAAGTAGGTATTATTATCATCTCCATTATGCAGAAGAGAGAATGAAGTTTAGCGCTGGTAAGTGATTTACCCTTGGTTGCAGAACTACTCATTGGTGGAGCAGTTAGGTATTTTCACCAAGATATGATTTCAGAATCATATCTTTTAATACCTAGGCTGTGCTGATGTTGTGTGTATTTGGAAGCTATTTGCACTGCTAGTAAGACTACAGGCAGAAGCAAGGCAGGACAGAGGTCAAACCTATATGGGTTACTATAATAACCTTGTTTTCTAGTTTGTGTACTTCATGCTTTGACATCTTGGGTTTTGCTAACCCTGGAGGGATTGCCCCTCACAGGATTAGCTCATTTCTAGAGATAGTAAATGAACATGCCTTTCATATGAAAACCAACTAATTTAGAATGCATACCCACAGCCACTTCCTTTATTGTGCTCTTTATACTGGGCCATTATTGGCCATGCCTTAATCACTATTGCCCATGCTCTACTATGGCCAGGAATCAGACAATTTAGGAGAACTCAGAGCCCACTGAAATTATTCAAAATAGCCAGTCCTAAAACTGCTTTCCCTGACTTGCTTGCTCTTTTCCTTGGAAACCATAATGAAGGCTCTTGCCCACATTTCTCCCCAGTTTCCTCTACTTCCTGAATGACCCTCGTTCTTCCCCAGGTAGTACATGGTTGTGGTATGCTGTGCCTCCTATTTCTAGGAGTCTGTGAATATAAAAAACCTTTATGACAGTCATTCACATATCTATTTAAATACATGATTAAAACAAATCCTGGATAGTCTTAAAACAGTTACCAAGAATTAAACTCAAACATAGAACAAAGAATCTAGTTAATCAGAAGCATAAAATAGTAAAAAGTGGGTTCTGACACAGTATAGAAACCAGTTTTTGGAGTATAGGTCCAAAGTCAGGCTGAGACTAGGCCCAGGATCAGTGACCTCACATCCATTGTCAGGATTGAGATTGGAGTGAGGCCAAGTCTTCAAGATGAATAGTTCTAAGCTTAGGAGGTCGTGGATATAGGAAGAGGAGAAGGGCAAGACGGGAAGGGTTTTGAATTGTAATTAACCAGGCAAAACATGAGACAGCCAATTCTTTGTACAGTATTTAAACAATGTTGTAATTGACTGGTTGATAAGAGAGATATAAAAATACCTAATTTTATTTTAAAGTCATTTCTTTCTGTTGCTAGTTAGCTAACTAGCTAGATTGATTGATTCATGGTTATACATAGTTCAGTTACCAGGCATTGGAGAAGATAGATAGGAGAAGACTTGTCCTGTTATGGAGTGAAATCATAGTTATGTAAATCATAGGTAAAATGACTTTGAAATATTTACATCACAACAATTAAGTCAGTTCATAGTATTGTAACCAGAACTATATATAAAAGTTTTGAAGAAGGTATGCTAAAAGAAAAGAAGAGTGTGAATATTTGTAGTAATAAAGAAGGTACATAATAAAGGATTTGAATTGGCTGAAGAGATAGGGTGATATTGGGATGGACATAAGTCAGTATATAGAGGGCCCTGAATATATGCAGACAGAGAAAATTATTTAATTATTTTTGATTTAGTATCAAATTTAGAATAACTTAAAGAATGATGGTTTTACAAATATGTCCATGTTTGATACTCTTTATTTTATTGTTAATCCTCACCCAAGAGTATTTTTTCCATTGATTTTTTTAAGGTTTTTACTTTTTATTTTTTAAATATACTTTTTATTACTGATAGTGTTACAAATATCTCCCCTCCCCCCTTTAATCCTATCTTCCCAGCCCCCCTTCCTCCCATGTCTTCACTACCCTATTGCCTGTGTCCATGGGCTATGCCTATAAATGTATTATTTCTTTGGTTTGTCTCTTCTCTTCCCCCCAACCCCAATTGAGGTATGTCAGTCTGTTCCATGCCTGCATACTTTGGATCTTATTTTGTTTGTCAGTTCATTCTGCTCATGAGATTCCACAAATAAGTGAGATCATGTGATATTTGTCTTTCTCAGGTTGACTTATTTCACTTAACATAATATTTTCCAGGTCCATTCATGTTTTCCCAAATGGTAAGAGATCCCTCTTTTTTACAGCTACATAGTATTCCATTGTGTAAATGTCCCACAGCATTTTTATCCATTTATCTACTGATGGGCACTTGGGTTGTTGCCAAATCTTAGCTATTATAAGTGACGCTGCTATGAACATAGGGATACATATATTCTTTCTGATTGGTGTTTTGAGGTTTTTAGGATATATTTCCAGAAGTGAGATTGCTGGATCAAAGAGGAGTTCCATTTTTATTTTTTTGAGGAAACTCCATACTGTTTTCCATAATAACTGCACCAGTCTGCATTCCCACCAGCAGTGAACTAGTGTTCCCTTTTCTGCACATTCTCCCCAGCATTTGATTTTTAAATGTTAGCTTTCATTAATATTTAGAGAGAATGGAAGGGAGGGAGAGATAAAGAGAGAGAGAGAGAGATAGTGTGAAAGAAACACATTGATTGATTGCCTCCCATATGCACCCTAACAGGGGCTGGGGTTTGAACCTGCAAACCAGGTATGTGCTTTGACCAGGAATTGAATCCTTGAAACTTTGGTACATAGGTTGACATTCTAACCACTAAGCAACACCAGCCAGCACTGATACTCTTCAAGAGGGAAGCTTAATTCCTCTCCTCGTTACTAGTATTGACTTCAGTGGATAGAATTAAATCAAAAGGATGAACTGCCACTTCTAAGGTTAGGTCATAAAAGAATTGTGGCTGCTGTGTTCGTATTCTCTCTTTTATGTTTCCTGGATTCCGTGCTCTGGGTGAAGCTGTGTTTTGCGTGGCCTTATGGAGAAGCCAACATAACAAGGAACTGAAACTTCCTGCCAACAGCAGCGTGTGTGAGCTTGGCAAGAGATCCTTCAGCTCCTGTCTAGTCTTCAGAAATTGCAGCCTGTGAGAGACCTTGGGCCATGTCTGAATGCTGCTAACGGGAATGATAAAGCAAAGAGGCGTGCTTGTCGGAGTGATGTTTTTAAGAAGATGGGAGATGATCTGATAACAGAACAGGATTTCATCTATCTTCTTCCCCTTTTGACAAATGAAGGCAGAATATTTGAACACAGATATAGGAAGCTTGGGGAATTGATAGTTGAAAGATGAAATCATTCTAATTTGATTGCATCTTCTTTCCCTATGAAGTATGAAGCAAGGTCATTAGCTAAGAGTGGGGAGGAGAGGAAGGAATGTTGGAATTTGAAGCGAGCAGAGAAGGTGTGAATAATTATCTCAGAAGTTGGGAAAACAAATTTCCTAGGAAGTAAGCTGTCTGGCAGTATTGAGTTCTGTTTTGAGACCTGCGATTATAAATTTGAAACCAGTCCAGTTAGCATGGTTCTGTAGTTCTCTCCAGCAACATTAAGCTGTTCCGATGGATGCATAGAATAAGTGCGTAGTCGAATTCAACCAGAATTTAGGTTTTACCAAGGAAGGAGCAAGGGAGTTATGGCTGTTTTCAAGGGAGCATTTCAGAACATATAACTTAGACTGATTAGGAGATGAGCGAGGATGCACGGATTGATTGTAGAGGTCTTGCTGAGGCTGAGGAATTGTAGAAGTTGCTGTTGTAAGTGTGCTTGACTATAGGACATAATGGTCAGAGATCAGGGTGTTTGAAATTGGGATGCTGGAGTGGGTGCTATAATTTATATGAATTATGTAAATGGGTGCATGAAGTGTAAATGGGAGGAAGAAGTGATAATTGGAGCTAAGAATATTGAAGAACGGTGGGAACAAGATGTTGAATGTATTATCCATGTGAATGTTGAAGTCAAGAATGATGGTAGAAGTACACTTGGAAAGGAAAGTAACAAGCCTGGTACTGGAGGTCAGGAGGCCCATGGTGATAGAACCTGGGGTAAAGGATTACGAAGAGCATGTTCACCAGAGGACTCAGCAGATCTTATGTGAGTAGATGGATGTCTGAGAAATAAAAGTTTCTTGAGATAACTCACTTTCATAAAGAGGACTACACTGTTTAAGACCACTTGTGATTTTGATGACATGGGCTGGGAGATGGATGAATTGTGGAGTAATTATGACAGTTTCCAAAAGATTATGCATTGGTTGTATGCAGAAAGGGCCTTGTTCGTTAGTAGATTGGCCTGTGTTTTGTCTAAAGCTTGATTCTTCCCACGGTGGGAGAACTACTTACATTTATTCATAAATTGATATCCTCTCCCTCTGTTCTGGAGAGCATTGAAGGCAACACAATAAGTTACAAAGATCAAGAAGGACCAACTAAGGGCCTAGAAATGAGATTCCAAAAATGGCCCCCAAAAGCTAGAGTAGGAGAATACAAATGGTGAATGTGAACAGCAACATGTACTTATTAAGTCCTTACACATAATGTGTGATAATATGACATGTTTGGGCATGCAGAGATGGCTAAGGCCCTGATGATAAAAAAAGGTCACTTGATGGGAGACAACAATTTTAGCAGCTAAGACACAATGTGAGTGATTGTCAGTGCTAGGTACTGTGCTAGGCGGTGGAGATTAAAAGGTGAATCAGAACTTACAGGGAACAGGCTAAAACATGGACAATTATAATGGAAGGAGGGATGTGCTGTAATGGGCAGTGCAGTGAGGTGCAGTGAGAGCGGAGTAAAGAGATAAGGCATTGCCCGCAGTGGCAGGAAAGGCTTAAGATATGATTCAGGAACTGCTCATTACTTAACCTTGTCAAGGAACTTCTTCAAACTCATTCCTACCCATTCGTGTTTTGGATGTGTCTTGATGACATGCTGTTTGGTGCACATTGACCACTAATTAAGTTGTACCATAAATGATTTATTACAAAAAATATTGGAAGTACCCAAGTTTGTGAAAAATGATTGTATTTTTCTTTAATTTATAAGAGGACTCAAGGTGACCTGGGGGATCACTCTTCGTATGCTGTAAATGCTTTCTTCAGTGGGATACAAAGGGGTAGATTTACAGTGTGTCCTGGAGGAAAAAGGTTGATTACACTGTTTTTAGCATATATAATTAGGAACAGATGAACAATACTATTTAATTATCATATAGCTTAATTACTTGTGAATGTGCATATTAAGGTACATAACCTTCCTAGGCTAACTGCTGACCTCTAAAGACAATTTAAGGTGGATTACAGAATTAAAATAGGACAATTAAAAATACAAGTAAAACGAAAACAAATTAAAAGGAACAGAAAAACGTGTGTGCCAAGCATCTAAGTTGAGTTCATTTGTGCAGTTAAACATTGAACTTAAGCTTTTAATATCTTGATTGCTAAGACAAATAATAAAATACTTAGAGAGCTTTTGTCATTGGGTTAAATTTGTCTCAGGAACAAAACAATACACCTTTTTCTGACCTCTGGAAGGAATTTATTGCTTAAAGGGACATGGGTTGACATCATGAACAATGTTTTCACAATAGTTTTGCAGAAGATACAGAACAATTCTTCAAAGGCTGTTACTTATATCAACTCTGTAAAACAGAGATATTGTATATCAGTATGAAATGTCTATAGAATGTAATGAAAAACATTTCATTCACTATAGTGACAATATATAAAATACTTAGAATAGTTTCTTTAGGGATCACTGTGACTGTGTAAAGAAAATGACAGCACTTTATTGGATATATATATATACATACACACACTAGGGGCCCTGTGCACAAAATTTTGTGCACTTGGGGGGTGGGGGGGTCCCTTAGCCCGGCCTGTGCCCTCTTACAGTCTGGGACCCCGCTGGAGATGTCCACCTGCTCGTGTGCCTGGCCAGCCTGGGTGAGGGGGCCGATATCTGTTTGCAGGCTGGCCAAGCTCCCCAGTGGGCACCCTCACCCCATGGGGGTGTGGCAAGCCTGGGTGAGGGGCTGAGGGCCATTTTCAGGCTGCCCACACCTCCCATTGACCCTTGGGGCTTCCCAGGATGGAGTCTCGGGGCCGACCGGCTGCCCCCCCCCCTCGACTTACACCTGGGAAGCGATCGGGTGGCTGGGGCACACACAGGGAGTCTTAAGGTCTCCCCGTGTGTGCTCCACCTGGGAAGCCATCGGGTGGCCAGGGGCACACATGGGGAGGCCACACATGGGGAGGCCCGTGTGTGTGCCCTGCAATGATTGATTCCAGGCTGCAGCCTCGGGGCTGCTTGCTCCTCCTGCCATGGCTTCAGCCACTTGCCTGCTCACTCTTCCCATCCTGTGCTACGGCTGGACCCTGGTGTGCGGCTTCTCCGAGGCCTCCGCCATCTTGGCTAGGCTAATTTGCATACAGTCGCTCTGATGGACTGGTGGGCGTGGCTTAGGTGTCTTGAAGGGATGGTCAATTTTAATATTACGCTTTTAATATATATATATATATATTTGAAAAAAGAATAGAGAAATGTTTCCTGAATGGAAGAATGAATATTATAAAGATGATAAATGTTCATCAAGTAAATTCTTAAATTCAAGAATAAAAAATTTATTCTTTTACTTGACTAAATCATTCTAAAACATTCTGGAAAAAAAATTACAGGATACCAGAAATATTATGAAAGAAGACAAATGATAAGGTAGAGTTAGTCCCAAATATAAACCATGTTAGAAATGATAATTAAAACTGCATCTATTGATACACAGCTAGAAATATTCATAAACAGGATGGCAAGACCCAGAAATTGGTACAATTACATTTATGAATTGAATGTATGATGTAGTAGCTATCACAGAAGAGGGAAAGGAATACTCACTTAACCAATTTCCCAACAACATTTAGAAACGCAGAACACTCTTTTAGATCTATGTCTCATATAACAAACTATGTTCCAAATGGATTCAGTAGTTAAGCATAAAAGAAATTTAAGCCTTGGGAGAATATCAAACTGGGCATATTTGAGTTCCTTGAAAATAGTGATCCTTTCCCAAATAGGAAAGGGTGAAAGAAAGCGCAAGGGAAAGGCTGAGAGTTATCTATAGTAAAAATTTGAACTGTGATCACTGAAGTAAAATAGGAAGAGGAGGACAGAGTTTCCAGTGCATCTGGGTTGGCAGGAATACCGCAGATGCACATATGATTAATTCCTGATCTATTTAGCAGAGGGTACAGGGTTTGCTGGAATGAGGTGATCATGCAGAGTAGGAGCACAGCAGTGCACCCAACACCTCTCTCTGTGTGGGGCTTCTGGTAAGGTGACTCATCGGTGCTGTCCCCACAGTGAGGGATGGGGGGGAGGGGAGAGTCTTCCAGATTTGAGAAGGTCAAATCTTGCTGTTCCTCAGCCCTTTTGTACTCAGAGCTTAAATCAACATCCAGGGATAAATTACATAAAATGAATTCCCTTAAAATTTAAGGAGGCATTTACAAATATCAAGCCCTTCTGATTTTTGAGCCAAACTCAGCCTTTTCAAGGTCATAGCTTCATCTATGGGGAGAAAGTCAACTCTGAGCCCAGGTATCACTGAGCAGCATCTTAGGACTTTGCTTTCCAGGACTCCAATAAACAGATGAGGAAAAATATACAAACTATGACGGGAAAGGATTAATGACTTTCTTTAAAGGCATTCAAAGTGATAGAAAAACTATTACATTCTCAATAGATAATTGGACAAAACTTAGTACAGCCAACTTTTTTCATTAAGAATCTTAGTTGCCCTAGTTGGTTTGGCTCAGTGGATAGAATGTTGACCTGTGGACTAAAGGGTGCTGGGTTTGATTCTGGTCAAGGGCACATACTTGGGTTGTGGGCTTGATCCCCAGTGTGGGGTATGAAGGAGGCAACTGATCAATTATTCTTTCTCATTATTGATGTTTCTATCTCTCCCTCACAGAAATCAATAAAAATATATTTAAAAAGAATCTTAGTTAATAAGTAAACAGCTAGAAAAATATTCACTACTTCTGTAAGCAATGCAACTAAAATAGAAATTAAAAAATAACACGGAACTTACACCTACTAAATTAGTAAACATTAAAAAATACAAGCATAGCCCTGACCGGTTTGGCTCAGTGGATAGAGCGTTGGCCTGTGGATTCAAGGGTCCCAGGTTCGATTCCGGTCAAAGGCATGTATCTTGGTTGCGGGCCCATCCACACGTGGGAGTGTGCATGAGGCAGCTGATCGATATTTCTCTCTCATTGATATTTCTAACTCTCTACCCTCTCCCTTCCTCTCTATAAAAAAAAAAAAATCAATAAAATATATTAAAAAAAATACAAGCATAGCATCCAGTTCTCATGAAATTGTGATGAAATGCATTCATTTGTAAGTCTGTAGCCTTCCATTGCTGATTTATAGAAAGTAGTCTGATTATATGTCAGGAATAAAAAAATTGCTCATGGACATTTGTACCAGGAATCTCACACTTGGGAATTTATTCAAAGGAATTAATTCAAGAGAAAGAAAAAAAATATGTACTGAGATGTTCCATCATTATTTTAATAGCAAAGAAATGGAAAATCAGGGAACACCTAGGAATTTAGATGGTGGGGGAATGAATGGTTAAGCTATGGTAGAATAAATTGATGAAATACTGTTTTCCCATTAAAATGATAATTATTAAGATCAGCATGTCAGGAATTTTTGAGGCACTCTTAAATTAGACACAAAATAGTATTGATTCAGTGACCAACTTTGTATCCCTATTGTCAAGTTTTATAAAGAAATATAATAAAATGAAAAAAGTGAAAGTGTGGGTAATTTTAATTTTATTTGTTTTCTTTATTATTATTAAAAGCAGCACGGAGTAGTAGTTAAAAATGTGGATTCTCAGATTACTGGGGATATATATCAGTTCTTCCACTTAGTAACTGTGAGGAGTTAACTACTCACATATTTGTGCCTCATCTATAAAATGAGCATAATAATACATAGTGCCTACATTATAGAACTGTGGGGATTACATGAGTTAATATTTATAAAATGTTTTAAAAAGTGCCTGGCATGCATAAAGCATTATGTCAGAATTAGTTGTCAGTTGAATCTAATACAATGTAAAAGGATATAAAATCCCCCAAATAAACAAAACATTGTTCTCACAAAACATTACCTAACATAATAAATAGACATTGACTTTTCATAAGTATTTGTGTAGAGAGAAAAACCATTGATTGGCACTGGACTGTAACTACAAGGAGTCTAATTTCACTAATTTTTATACCATTCTGGTTCATTGTAGGTCATATATGTACATGTTTACTGAATTGCCCAGGTATGTGGCTTTTTGCTGATCTGGCTTAATAGTTAGCCAGAGTTGGGTAACCATAGGAATTGTCCTTCCTTGACTTTGTGACTACCTTGAGACTTATCTCCCTCTCCACTCCTGTGCCTTTGTCAGCTTACTAGTTTTTCAAGACTCAGTGCAGGTGTTGTCTGTAGAGGTTAGGACAGGATCTGTTTCTTGGCATAGACATGGAACCTGGTTGACACAGGTGATAGCATTTATTTCTTAGTGGCAGAAATTGATCTACTAGCTCACACTAAAAGTGGTGTTTATTTAAGATGTGGGCAGGACACAGTGATATCTCTGGAAATTGGACACTAGAACAGAAGGTGTCAGGAAGGGCCTTAAGAATCTGTTCAACTTCAGGAACTGAGCAACAGGAATGCATGAACCCTGGTTCTCCATCACTGACATGACTATCTATTCTCTTCATTCATTGGCTTCTTTTATACTGCCACTACCCAACTTGTTCTTTATAGGCCCAATTATAAATGTTTGGCTGGGAAAACTGGTTGGCCCATTTCATCTGCCCATCTGGAGTGCGAGCGTGGTAGGAGGGATGTACACATGGCGGTCTTCTAGTCAGAGATGGAGTCTGCAGAAGGTTCTTTGAGAAAGGAATAACAACAACATGGCAAACTCCCCAGCACATGTTCAATGTATAGCACTCTCCCCTCCTCACTTGACCCCCAAACTGTAAGTTTCTCAGTGGTAGATGATGTCTTATTTATCCATGTTTTTTAAGAAACTGGAGTGGTTTCTGGCATGCAGACAGTGCTCAATATACATTTATTTTAAATATTTTTTTATTGATTTTTAGAAAGAGAGGAAGGGAGAGAGACAGAGTTAGAAACATTGATCCGCTGCTTCCTGCACAATCCCTACTGGGTATGTGCCTGCCACCAAGATGCATGCCCTTGACTGGTACCGAACCTGGGACCCTTAAGTCCACAGGCCAATGCTCTATCCACTGAGCCAAACCAGTTAGGGCTGCACACCACCATTTTAAACTATTGATTAAACGGGAAGGCTAGATAGGTACCAAATGGCAGAATGACCATCTTATTGTGATTTTGTTGGCACCTGCCATGTTCTCATCATTTCTCTTATGCAGGGAGGCTCAGAGGAACTTCAAATTAAGTAAAAATGTATTTCAGGGTCAGTGGGGGTTTATATGAAGTCATGAAAAAAGCATAGGGTTTGGAGTCTACAAATCAATTTTGACCCTGAACTTAATATCATTTACTGCATATATGAACTTGAGAAAGTCACTACGTTCTCTGAGCCTCAATTTACTCATTTGTAAAATGAGATAGATAATTTAATCCAATTTTTAGGTTAAAGTATTAAATGAGATTGTGAAATGAAGTTTCTAGCAGGTAGTAGGCATTAGTAATTTCCCTTCCCTTCTCTCTCCTTGCTTCTTACCTCCTTATGTGCTTTGAGAGTTATTCTGAATGGAGTCTTAAGAGTCCTGATTTCTGTAGCATGAAAGAGACTGTTTTGGCCTGAATATTTCATAGGACAAGGACTTCCAGGAACAAGTTAAAAGAATTAACGTTGTAAGACACCCACTGTGGTATAAACATACCAAAATAATAGCAGAAGAATTACAAAAATTATAATAAGTATCACAAAGGGAAAATAACCTTTGGAAACAATAAATGAAAACTTAAAATAAAAAACCATATCTCGCTGTGAAAGTATTTTAACACCAAAGAGGAAGAACACATTTTCAGGACCAGGCATTTGCGCCGGTAGAGATAGAAAACAAATATCACGAATCACAAAGAGATAAGGTTGAATGATGATATCCACTTGAGAAGATAGGGAAGACATAATATCTATAAAAATATGCAGTGATGATGAATGACTGCAGCACATGGAAATGCTGCAGAAATACCAAAAAAATAAGACAGGCTACAGAGAATAGACTTAGAGCCTGCAGTAAAGATTTACATTAGTTGTACATTGTAACACTAAGTGATTAAATTAAAAACATGTAATGTATTGCATGAATCTAGAAAATAGATTGAGATAAATCTGTGAAGAATAGCTACAGAGTTCCGGGCTGAATTGTGTCTCTCCCAAATTCATATGTTGAATTCCTAACCTCAGTACCTCAAAATATGATTGTATTTTGAGATAGGGCCTTCAAAAAGGTAAGTGAGTTTAGCCCTGGCCAGGTGACTTAGTTGGTTAGAGCCATACACCAAAAGGTTGTGGGTTTGCTTACCCATTAGGGCATATACCTAAGTTGTGGGTTTGATCTCTAGTCGGGGCACTTATAGGAGACAACCGATCAGTATTTCTCTCTCACATGGATGTTTCTTTCTCCTCCTTTTTCTCTCCCTAAAATCAATGAAAAATAAATCCTTCAGTGAGGATTAAAAAAAGATAATTGAGTTTGAATGAGGTTACTGGGGTGGACCCTAATCAAGATGACTGGTGTACTTGTAAGAAGAGAAGATTAGGACACAGACACACAGGGAAGACCGTGTAAAGACAAAGAGAGAAGATAGCCATTTACAAGCTAAAGAGAAAGGCCTCAGAATGAAACCAACTTTGTCAATACCTTGACCTCAGACTTCTAGCCTCCCTAACTGTGAAGAACGCATTTCAGTTGTTTAATTGACCTAATCTTTGGTATTTTGTTATGGAATCCTAGCAAACTAATACTGATCTCAAATGAAAAAGTGATGATGAAAATCATAGGAAGGAAGTAGAGAGACTTCCTCTATCCTGGAAAAGAAAAAATAAGGAGAATTACGAAAAATGTTGAAATACCTTCTATCAATATTCCTAATTAATGATATTAGAGTTGCTTGCTGCAGGGATATGCATGGAAGAATGTGAAGGAATAGATTCATAACTTACCTTACTAAATGCATGCATGATTATGTAAATAGAAAACCCTAAGAACTCAACTAAAATTTATTATAGTAATGAGTTCAGCATAATTATAACATAAAATAAATCCATAGATTCTAGAGTGCTTTAGACATCTGTAAAATGTAATAAAAATTAATTTCTTAATAAATAGTAAAATGGCATTAAATAACTGCTATTTTAGATTTCAGATTCCTAGCCTCTAGAAGTGTGAGAATAAATTTGTGTTGTTTTTAGCTACCCAGTTTTTGGTACTTTGTTATGGGAGCCCTAGGAAATGAATCCAATGACTATGTCATTTCTGTAGCCATTTAAAGCATATTTTTGAATATTTTAAGGATACAAAAAATACAATGTAGTAATTACTAAAAAAGCAGTTTTAAAAACATTGTGTATACCCTGTCTCCTATTATCTAAAATATATAAATGTACATATGTATATTCATCCAATTTGTTTTCTATACATCATATTGTTAAAACTATTTTTCTCTTGGTTTGGAGCATTTTGAATAATTCTTATTTTCTTCATTATATTTTTCTAAATTTTTATAAAGAGACAAATCTATAAACGTTAATATTTTGAAGTAATGTTTTATTTAATACTAGAGGCCTGGTGCACAAAAATTTGTGCACTTGGTGGGGGGGAAGGGGTCCCTCAGCCCAGCCTGTGCCCTCTCACAGTCTGGGACCTCTTGGGGGATGTCCACCTGCGGGCGTGCCTGGCCAGCCTGGGTGAGGGGCTGATGGCTGTTTGCAGGCTTGCAAAGCCCCCCAGTGGGGACCCTCACCCCATGGGTGTGTGGCCAGCCTGGGTGAGGGGCAGAGGGCTATTTTCAGGCTGCCCTCAGCCCCTTCAGGGTTCGGGTCACTACTGGAGTGCCTGGCTGGAAGCAAGTATCTGGGGTTTGTTTATCTTCTATAATGGAAACTTTGTAGCCTTGAGTAGAGCTCAGGGCCCACAGGGCCCTGGCTTCCTCCATTGCCCAGGGCAACTCCAGCTCCATGGATGCCGCCATCTTAGCTGAGTTAATTTGCATATTCGCTCCTGATTGGTTGGTGGATGTGGCTTGTGGGCATGGCTTGTGGGTGTAATGGAGTGAGGGTTATTTTGCATATTACTCTTTTATTAGATTAGATTATCTTCTTGTGATTTAGGCAACTATGCTTCCATATGAAAAACACAAAATTATAAAAATTTCCTTTTTCTTTTTTTAAAACAAATTTTTTAATTGATTTTTTACAGAGAGGAAGGGAGAGGGATAGAAAGTTAGAAACATTGATGAGAAAGAAACATTGATCAGCTGCCTCCTGCACACCTCCTACTGGGGATGTGCCCACAACCAAGGTACATGCCCTTGACCGGAATTGAACCTGGGACCTTTCAGTCCGCAGGCCAACACTCTATCCACCGAGCCAAACTGGTTAGGGCAACATTTCCTTTTTCAATTTAAATTTCTTTGCATGGAGCTTGAGAGAGCCATGACCAGTTCTGGCACACAAGAGTCCTAACATGAGCATAATAGTTCATGTATAAGTATGGGAGGCTGATGTATCTGAAGGACATGTATTACAAAAGCATTAGAAAAGCTATATATTAAGACACAACAGGTCAGTCTCATCTTGAAACCAGGTAAGGTTTGGGATGAATATAAGTGGTTCTGAAGCTAATGGAGATTCATTGGCCTATAATGAAATTACCTGTTCTGGGCTGCATGGGAAACTGACAAATAAAACTTGGGCACCGAGAATTTCATTTTCCAAATCTCAGACCTTCTAAAATAGATACTGCTAACACTGGTCACAGAGGATTTAAATTCATTTGCACACCTAGCAGGAGAACATTTTCAGTTATTTGTAAGTATATTCTCAACCACTCTAAGGTTTTAAAAAGTGCCTTCATTTCTCTTTGGGGTTTTAAAGAGTGCCATTGAGAGTTACTGATTTTTCTAATACTTTGAACTTAGATATATTTAATTTAGCTGAATTGAGATATATCTGAGCAGGTAGGTTTTATGGGCTTCTTGATACAGTTTATTAGAGACTTATTAAGGAGCCAAGGAAATGTAGAGTGAGGCTAGGATTAGTTGAGGTGAGTGTCACCCTGAAAGCTATGAAATGGAGATGTCTGTAAAAAAGGCATACTGTTATTGCTCTGATTAAGCTATAATGTATTTTGACACCTCATGGCCATCTTTCTTCCTGGAGAAAGAAAATGAGACAGCAGATGGCCACACTTCTAAGAGCTCAGGCCAGTTTATAACAGCCACCCAAAGAGTGAACTCATTTCTCCTCTAGTCCAAGGTCTCTTTCTGGTAGTCATGGCTATGGGTAGAGCATTACAGATTCATGAACACCTGTTTTATTTTTATTGGCTGCAGTAATTCTATTTAGAGAAGCAGCTGGCATTGGGCCCCAAAGTTTTTCAATTGCTGGACTCCCTGGACCACTTTTCTTTTTAATATATTTTTATTGGTTTTAGTGAAGAAGGGAGAAGGAGAGAGAGATAGAAACATTAATGATGAGAGAGAATCATTGATTGGCTGCTTCCTGCATGCCCCCTACTGAGGATTGAGCCCAAAACCTGGAATTGAACCCAGGATCCTTTAAGCAGGTAGGCCAATGCTCTATCCACTGAGCAAAACCAGCTAGGGCTGCACCACTTTTCACTTACCATCCAAGTCCTTCCCCAAATGAACTCACTCTTTGTCTGGTACACAAGCCCTCCTAAAATCTATCCCAACCTTGAAGAGGAATTCAGAATATTACATGTGACTTCATATTGATTACTATTGCTTTATCTGTTGTTATTTTTACCCATTATAATTGCATTAGCATGAGATTCTCATTATCATGGAAATAAGAGAGGAGTAAAGTTTATGCAAAAACATGTCAACCAAGACTTAGTTCCCTTTGGTTGTATTCTAACTTTCACTCTCTTTCAATAACAAAAAAATATAAACTATGATCTGAATGTTGTAAGAGACTTATGTGCTGATAATTCCTTTAATTGTCACAATAACCTTTTTAGGTAGGGTTACTATTATTATTTTATTACTATTATTATCACTATTTTGCAGTTGAGGAAGTTAAGGCACAAAGAGAAAATTTACCCAAGGGAAAAAAGATAGGAAATGGTATAGTCAGGATTTGATCTCAGGAGCTTCTACACTTACTTATATGCATTTGCATTTGACCCCAAAAGCTCAGATACTTAGCTATATGCATTTACTTCTTTCCAATTAAGTCTTTAACTGTTGTCTTCAATTGTCACAAGACAACATTAAAGAACATGTTCTTCTAAATCTATTATTATAGTATACTAGAGGCCTGGTGCACAAAAATTTGTGCACTCAGAGGGGGTGTCCTTCTGCCTAGCCTGTGCTCTCTCTCAGTCTGGGACCCCTCGAGGGATGTCCACCTGCTGGCTTAGGCCTGCTCCCTGGGTGATTGGGCCTAAGATGGCAGTCAGACATCCTTCTGGCAGCCTGGGAGCCCTCGGGGGATGTCCACTTGCCAGCAGGGAGCAGGCCTAAGTTGCAGTCAGACATCCTTAGCGCTGCTGAGGAGGCAGGAAAGGCTCCCACAACCACCACTGTACTGGCAACCTTCTGGCTTGTGGTTGAGCAGAGCTCCCCCTGTGGGAGTGCCCTGACCACCAGGGGCAGCTCCTGCATTGAGCATCTGCCCCCTGGTGGTGAGTATGTGTCATAGTGACCAGTCATTCCCAGTCATTCTGCTGTTAGGGTCAATTTGCATATTACCCTTTTATTATATAGGGTTATATAGGATAGAGGCCTGGTGCATGGGTGGGGGCTGGCTGGTTTGCCCTGAAGTGTGTCCCAGATCAGGGTGAGGTTCCTGCTGGGGTTTCTGGCCATCATGGGTGAGGGGCTGATGGCTGTTTGCAGGCTGGCCTCAGCCCCTTCAAGATGGATTTCCCCCCACCCTGGAGTGCCTGGCCAACCTGGTTGAGGGGCTGATGGCTGTTTGCAGGCTGACCCAACATCTCAGTGAGGCTGGCTGGAATCAGGTTTCTGGGGTTTATTTATCTTCTATAATTGAAACTTTGTTGCCTTGGGCAGAAGGCCTCAGCCGGCCTAGGCAGGCAGTTTCCTCCATTGCTGGTGAAATGAAGCCTCCTGTTTGCTCTAGCTCTGTGGCTGCTGGCCGCCATCCTGGCTGGGTTAATTTGTATACAGCTGCTCTGATTGGCTGTTGGGCATAGCTTGGCTGGTGGGCATGGCTTAGGTATAATGGAATGAGGGTCAATTTGCATATTACTCTTTTATTAGATTAGATGATATTTCTATTAATATAATCATAATTATTCTTTTTCAAAGCCTCTAAGTATATTATATATATTTTATGCATAACCCAATATATTTCCTCATTCATATTGTTGTATGGGAAATGACACTGATGAAATAGTACCCTTCCAATCCACTACCAGAGACCAACAAACAGAAGGGCTCATGGATAAAATTAGATACTTCAATCACATGGTTTATAAAATCAATTAAAAACATATAGTAAGAATCAGGAGGAAAAAGATGGGTAAGTTACTGCACTTAGGATAATATGCAAAAGGAAACCTACATCCTGACTTCTGGTTATAAAATGCTCATATGTATTGTCTTTTTCTTTGTTGCATCAGCCTCCAAACTGGTGGTGTGGTTACAAGGATGAGAATTGGGGTTTGAGGAAGGGGATCCAGTAGAGAGATGGAAGGTATTTGGGGGCATACTTACTCTATCTGAGAGACGCAAAGGCAAGTACACAGTTGTCAACACACAATGGTGCAATTTTTACCTTAAGACTTGGTTTTTCTGAGTCTTGCAATCAAAAAGTTATATTGTTGCCTGTTCCATAATAAATTTCATTTATTCTATCTTTAACCTGCTTACAGTTTACTTACTAACTTTCTATCTGTATTTAACATTTATGCCTATATTTCACAAACATTATCTATACTTAATACATCCTATGAATTCTGTCTCTTATCTTAAGCTATTAGCTTACTTATTATCTATGCATAACATTTCTTGAGTTCTACAAAAATGTTCTTATTTTGCCTCTCTCTTTTTTTTTAAAGAAAAATTGAGTATTCTTAAATAATAACGCAAGCACATATTCAAGTGCAATAGATTTCCTCACTTATTATCAACTGGTGAGTATAAAGTGTTCAGATTGAACAGAGTGAGCATTGGACAAATGGTATGGTGAATGGGTGACTTTTTTGGTCAAAGTCTCATAAAAGGTTTTGGAAAAGGAAAATTAGAGCCCATGCTCAAGCTCTCCATATGGGTTAGTATGTTTTGAACTGCTTCAAGTCAACTCACACAAACTTTCTGAGATATGGCGGAGTAGAAGGGGTCAATGAGGGAAAAGGGGAACATGTAATCCTTTCAACAATAAAGATTTAAAAAAATCTTAAAAAAGGAGAAAACTTTCTGTCCCTCTTACCAAGAGCTATAAAGCAGCTAAAGAAATTTCTCAACTAGTTTCCATTATTGAGGAAATATTGAATATGAGGAAGTATTGAATATGACTAGTACATATAAATTATCTTCCCTTGAAGGGGTCTGGAATTATCAACTGGAGTGTATTGTCATAGGAGGTTTGGTGTGATATCTGGCAGAGTTGTTGAGGTTATGATTTTCTTATATCCAGCTGTCTCTTAATTTTCATGAGTGAAGGATGCATATAAAATATTTATATGATGAAAATAAATCATTATGAAGGTTATTTCAGAAAAGTTAGTTTGCTATTATAAGTAAAAATCCTCGATTGTGCCTACCTCTTGGAAACATTACATAAAAGGATCACCTGTTTGTAGAAAATTAAAAATACAGAGCTTATTGAGATGTTAGTTGCTGCATGCATGGGCTGATTAGGAGGTTTGGCCAAAGGTTAGCATGTTGAAGAGTATGGATTTAAAGCTCTCATATTTGTCATATGGGGACTGAATCATCTCAGGTATTTAAAAAAAAAAAGCAAAATGTTCAGGAGCTTTCCTTAATAGTTTTTAGAGGTAGGGCTTATTGCTCTCTTGATGGCAATTTCTAACCCATTGTTCCACTGAATTGCCAGGAACAGTGACTTTAGGTGTGCAATCATTAACCATCTCAAGAGGACCATCCTTTAGGACAAGGGGGCCATTGGGGCCTTGAATGGGAGATCTGATTCCAAGCATTAAAGGTCTCTGTGGACAACATTTTCAGCCAAGCTTCTTTGGCCAATGGGCCCCACCTGCTTCCTTGTTTTGGCATTCCTCATTCTGTGTTTATTTGAACAGATGTGAAATAAATAACTAAAATATGATAAATGAAAGAAAAAATTAAGTAGATATTGTTTCATTCCTTTCAGTAATCCTATATAATAGGATTACTGAATGGTGGAATGACTGGTCGCTATGACACACACTGGCCACTGGGGGGGAGGGCAGATTCTCAATGCAGGAGCTGCCCTCTGGTGGTCAGTGGGCTCCCACAAGGGGAGTGCCACTCAGACAGAAGCCCTGAGTCGGGCTCATGGCTGGTGAGCACAGTGGATCCGCGGCAGTGCTAAGTATGTCCGACTGCCAGCTTAAGGGGAGTGGGCTTAAGCTGGCAGTCGGACACCCCCTAAGGCTGCCAGACTGCAAGATGAAGCAGGCTGGGCTGAGGGATCCCCTCCCCCACCGAGTGCATGAATTTTGTGCACTGGGCCTCTAGTGGAATGTATAGACAACTTAGACTTAAAAAGCCTTTAAGCATCTGATATCGATGAAGATGGATAATTCTTTGGGCTGGTGTTTAGGGTTACCTTGGATTTCTACTCTTGAAGCAGAAGCCCATGGACTACATACCAGGGTATGATTAGTTGATTATTGGTTAAAACTGATAGCATGCTTTTCTGATTCTCCTTTTAGCTCTCTATTATTTCTTTTGTCCTTCTAAAGTTCTATTTTTCCTTCAGATGCCTTTCAAATGTTGATGTTATTTAGATGTATATTCTTAGTTCTGCTCTCCTTGGAAGTTCTTACACATCTTTGTGGTTTCATCAACCTCCTGTGTGCTTGTCAATTGATTGGGAAGCCTAGTGGACATGTAATATTCTAGTGACTTGGACTTGCTTTAGGTAAGAGCATATGGAAGCATGAGGAGGTGACAGCTAGCATAGTCTCGGAGTTTTTGAAGTAAGATCCCAAACCTACTGCAATCGAAGCATATAAATATGTTTAACCCTATCCCTGAGTTTTTTTCCTGTGTGTGTTTGGGGTGGGATCTGGCCATCTGTATTGTTAACACAGTCCTGAGTTGCTTCTGATATACATTTATTGAGTGTATGTCTGGTACTGTGCTATGTTAGGAAAGCCAACATTTTGTTATGGAAATTGAAGAGCCTTATCTGTATTCTCTAGTTAATGTGTAAGCTTTCTGGCTGTAGGAGGACCCACAGGCAGGATCAGAACTTTATTCTAAAAGGAGTTTTGAATGTGCTTATAATTAGTAGAGTTGATTAAGTATTAGGTTCTGTCTCATGAGGCACCAGCCAGGTGGTGGCCCAGAATATTTCAAGGCAGGGTTTTTTTGACTGTCTCATAGATGTTCTCTTTCAGATAGTTGCTGACCTTGCATAATGCTGTATCACGGTGCATCCAGGGTGAGTTAGCTTTAACGTGTTAGCCTTAGGGATAACTTGATGGAAGAAGTTAATTCATATAACTCAGATGTCAGCTGAGGGGCTCCTTCCCACGGGACTCCTCCAGGAGAGTGCTGAATGGTTTTGCCCCACATGGATGCCATACTCAGCTCTTTTCAAGTTCCTGGATCTCATTTCCATTTGTTAGTTTTTGGCGATTTGGGGTTTCATGTAGGGATTACATTTTATACCATGCAGACTCCACATCTCCAAGTTTTCCCCTCTCTCTGCTTCTCTCCACTCTCAGTCTTCCCTTCATTCCCATTGTCTTTGTTTGTCAAGAGCAACACACATTACCCTCCTGATTTGATGCAGAGAAATTAATAACAGTCATTTTTTAATTTGAGTGTGCTTAGGATTGATGTTTTCCTTCAACCTAAGAGATTTATCAAAGTTTTTTTCTTCTTCTGTGCTCTTCCTAAGAATAATTTTGGAAATAAAAATTCCTCTGTCTCACTTTCTGAAAAGTTTCCTTCAAAGCTGTTTCTTAAAAATGATAATTTTGGTGGTGTTATAGGCAATATTGTGAATGGTTTATTCTGGTCTTGATTGGTTCAGCTTCTGTAAGATCATTTCTAACTTCTCAAGGAGGATTCATGGCAGGCAACAATGCATCCTCTATAACTAAATTGCAGAGGGTGGAAGCTACATCATAGTTTGCTTTACATAATATGGAGTTTGATTTGTTGAAACATTGCATTTGGTGGTTTTACATTAAAGTCATTTAAAGTCCCTGGGATCTGTATCTCTTTTAGTTTGTATGGGAACAAGAATGCCTGAGAACCAAGAATCAAAGTTAATCTGGAGCATTTTAGAAATTTATCTGAAGGATGATATTAAGTAGTGGTAATGGCCATATGTCCAACAGTAAGTGTTACGGGTTGAATTGTGTCCATTTATTGCAATCCTAACCTAAGGATTCAGAATGTGACCTTATTTGGAGAGAGGGTCTTTTCCAAGTTAAAGTGAGGTCATTTTATGGTGAAAGCTATTCCAATAGGAGTGGTGTCCTTATGAAAAAGGAAAATTTGGAGATAGATTCACATAGAGAGAGAGCACCCCATGAGCATGAAGTGGGCCATCTACAAACCAAGGAGAGGAGCCTCAGAAGGAACTAACCCAGCCAATACTTTGATCTCAGACTTCTAGCCTCCAGAACTGTGAGATAATAGATTCCTGTGGTGAAAGCCATCTAGTTAGTGGTAATATGTTATAACAGCCATAGCAAGTTAACACAGTATGCCTTCAATTGCAGTTCCCATTTACAATGTTAGTTTGACTAATTTAGCTCTGTAGTTCAAGAGGGGAAAATAATAGCTAAGAATTTTAACTGTATTTCCTCCATAATGAAGAGTATGCAATTTTGGGGAGTAGGATGGTAACTTTTTGGTAAATACAGTAACTTATCTTAGGAGTTTCTAAACTTTACTAGTATTTGGCAGGGAATCTTTTTTTTTTTTAAGTTAAAGGAGATAATTGCAGGACAGTTTTCTTTGGTTGAAAGGACATATGTCTATATAAGCAGAAGGTTGGTTGCTGTCCCTCTTTCTATCCAGCCCTCCCCTTTAGATAGCCTGGAACCCTGGGCCTTTTAAAGGATAGCAGGAGTACACTCTCTCTCTCTTTTTTTTTTAATCTTTATTGTTCAGATTATTACAGTTGTTCCTCTTTCCCCCCGCATAGCTCCCCTCCTCCCAGTTCCCAC
>PVJC01006123.1:0-56223 GCA_004026665.1 Murina feae | reverse complement strand
AAAGGGAGTGGACTGACAATTTTCTGGGGTTAAGGGTGTTGGGGATGCGTGAAGAGACTGGACAATAATTGTACACCTATGGATGAGGACAGTGGGGGGGCAAGGACAGAGGTTGGGGTGGGAAATGGGAGGAGGGGAGCTATGGGGGATAAAAGAGGAACAACTGTAATAATCTGAACAATAAAGATTTAAAAAAAAAGTGTAAGAAAAAACAGGTGACAATTTTCCCAATGTATATTTAACTCAACCTATATAAAATATAATTATTTCAACATATCTATAATAATAAAAGCATAATATGCTAATTAGACCAGACAACCTTCTGGACGAAGCCGGGGCTGCAAAGGAAGCCAGTGCCAGCAGCCAGGGCTTTAGTAGAAATTCATTCTACTCTTGAATGAATTTCATGCATTGGGCTTCTAGTAGTTAATATAAAAACTTAATAAAAAGATAATCTATAGTTTTTTTTTATACTGTATCCTTGATATTCAGCATACATTTTACACTACAGCACATCTCAGTTTCAGCTAGCCATAATTTCAGTGGACAACAACCATCTGTGGCCAGTGGCTTTGCTCTGTGTATCTCACAAGATTGCTGTGTATGGTAGATAACTTATGTGAACACAGCTTATAAGCTCTAAATACTTCATGTGAATGGAACTCACAAATAAAGAGACCTAATTATGTATGCTATACCATGTACTATACCAACTCTCATGGGTCCTCTTTTCCCTTCATACTTTCCTCTATGACAGTGAGCAGTGAACAGGACATATGGACACATGCAGTTGTATTTGCCACCACAGTTGTGGTTTCATGGACAGAGCACAGTCTGTGGAGTCAGGATACACAGGGTGGGGGTTTTACCACATTCTTGCTCTACGACTTTGGACAAGTCCCATTTCATTTTTCAGTTTCCTTTACTATAAAAAATAATATCTCCCAAATGACAACGAGATACCATCTCACACCTGTCAGAATGGCTATCATCAACAAATTGACAAATGACAAGTGCTGGTGAGGATGTTGAGAAAAAGGAACCCTCTTGCACTACTGGTGAGAATGAAGACTTGTGTAGCCACTGTGGAAAACAATAAAGTTTCCTCAAAAAATTAAAAATAGAACTCCCATTTGACCCAGTAATCCCACTTCTAGGAATATATCCCAAGAAATCAGAAGCATCAATCAAATGGACATATGCATCCCTATGTTCATAGCAGCACAATTTACCATAGCTAAGATTTGAAAACAGCCTAAGTGCCCATCAGCAGATGAATGTGATACATCTACAAAATGGAATACATCTACACTACGCTGCTGTAAAAACGAAAGAACTCTTACCATTCGAAACAGCATGGATGGACCTGGAGAGCATTATGCTAAATGACATAAGCTAGCTAGAGAAAAATAAGTATCACATGATCTCACTCATTTGTGGAATATAAAACAATATAAACTGATAAACAAAAATAGATCCAGAGATAGAGAAGCATTGAACAAACTGTCAAACTTCAGAAGGAAAGCAGGGGAGGTAAGAAATCAACCAAAGGACTTGCATGCATGCATATAACCATAACCAATGGACACAGACACTAGGGGTGAGGGGGTGGGAGTGGGGTGGGGGTGGCTGGGAAGAGGTCAATGGGGGAAAAAGGTGACATAGATAATACTATATGTAATACTTTAAACAATAAAGAATTTTTAAAAAAATAATATCTCTTCTATTCATCCCATGAAATTATTGTGAAGATAAATAAATATAACATGTATAAGTAAACTATTAAATTTATAAAATGTTGGATGTTGCCATTCTGGTATTTACATAATTGTTGATTAGGTACTAGGTACCTAATTGCAGATATTTCAAATTTTTAAATAAATTTCCAATTCCTTGCCTCCTCTAGCATGGAACTCCTGGTAAGGGTTGGGATGCTGGGCTACGCTGTCAGGTGTGATTGCCTCCGAATGCCCCTCTCCTGGGTACTGTGTCCCCGTGTGGACTGTTTCTGCAGGAGGGAGAGGATGGCCAAGGCAAATTCGGGTTAGAGTGATGCTATGATGTTAAGAACATGCCTTTGGAGTCAGAAAGAGCCAGGTGAGACTCTATCAGACCTGCTACTCACTCTCTGAGTTGCTTTCCTTTCTGAACCGCAGTTTCCCCATCCGTGAAATAAGCTACTGCCTAAGACACTTACAAGAAAAAAATACAGTAAAACATTTAACACTGTAAGTAGCCTGTAGCCCAGCCCATTCCATGTGAACTGCTCTAACCATTATCTCAGTGCTCCAGATGCCGGACATCCATCCCGGGCAAGAAAAGAGCAGTGATGAAGTTTCAAAGTGGCCTCGCCATTCATCTTGTTTCAGGGGTTGGTGTGCAGGCTGTTGGCAGGTTTGTTTAGCAGGGACTGAGCCCTCAGTTGGCACTCAGCTTTATAACTTCAAGCCATTTAGTCACATCCCGCTGGACAGACTCATTCTTTCTGAAGAGCTAGAGAAATGACTCACAAGATTGATGGTTCCTTCCAGTCTGGCTGCCTCACCTATGGCCTTCCTCACAGCACTGGCTTCTCGGGGAGAACCTTTCTGCTTGATCAGCTGGACAGGTTGAGTCCTGTCTCATGAGTCTCACATCAGACAAGCACTCTCTGAATCAGTAATAGCATTGGTCATCATTCTCCTTGGATATCTATAAGACATCCTTTCATCCCAAAGGCTCTCAGCTTACTTTCTATAGCTCACCTCTCATGAGAAGCCTTGTCTAGGAATGATATAATCCCTGGGTGCCAGTGAGAGCATTGCAGGGAATGACTCGGGGCCAGAGAGGAGACATCTAGCAGCATTTATAGTTGTAACTAAATGTGCCTTGGTGATGGAAGGCTGGGGGACCAACTGCCTCAGCCCGAGATACAGGGAGTTGTCTTGAATGCAAAACTTAAGCCAGATTACTGAGAAGTATAGACAATAGGTCTCATCGTCAGGGGCAACGGGATAGAGCAGTGCTTCTCAAACTTTAACGTGCATACTAGTCACCTGGGGATCTTGATAGAATGAGGATTCTGATTCAGGAGGTCTGGGGCAGCACCTAAGATTCTTCATGTCGGGCAAGCTAAGCTCCTAGAAATTACATACTGATGCTGTATACCATGGCCACACTTTAGTAGACCTTTATGAGGCCTTGGATAGCCCTGGTTTCCATCCTGGCTATACCTGTTCCTCGATGCTAATTCTTTGAAGTTCACTTTCCTTATATCCTGGACTGCTGCAGTCCCTGAGGATGTCCATTCAGGCCATTGTTTTCATTCATTGTTCGGGCCGTTCAGATTTCTGTGTTCCTGATCTCCTAAACGTCCAGCTCCCTGTGCAGTGCCTATCTCTTACTGTCTCTTTCTCCTTTTTTAAAGTTTATCTTTATTGTTGGAAGTATTACAAATGTACTCTTTGTTTTGTTTTTGTTTGTTGTCCTCCCCACACCTGCCTCTCCAAGCCTTCACCACATTATTGTCTGTGTCCATGGGCTATGCATATAAATTGCCTGGTTAATCCCCCACAATGTGCACCGCCCCACCCCCCCTCCGACTTTCACTCTGAAATTCACCAGTCAGTTCATGGTTCTATGTCTCTGGATCTATTTTGTTCATAAGTTTATTTTATTCATTAAATTCCACATATGAGTGAGGTCATGTGATACTTATCTTCCTCTGACTGGCTTATTTCACTTAGCATAATACTCTCCATGTCCATCCATGCTATTGCAAATAGTAAGAGTTCATTTTTACTGCTGCATAGTATTCCACTGTATAAATGTACCACAGCTTTTTTACCCATTTATCTGTTGATGGGCACTTGGGCTGCTACCAAATATTAGCTATTGTAAATTGCACTGCTATGAACATAGGGGTGCATACATTCTTTCTGATTGTTGTTTCAAGTTTCTTAGGATACTAGAGGCCTGGTGCACAAAAATTTGTGCACTCAGGGGGGTTCCTCAGCCTGGCCTGTGCCCTCTCACAGTGTGGGACCCCTCAAGGGGTGTCCACCTCCTGGCTTAGGCCCATTCCCCAGGCGATTGGGCCTAAGCTGGCAGTCAGACATCCCTTTGGCAGCCTGGAAGCCCTCAGAGGATGTTCACTTGCTAGTGGGGAGCAAGCCTAAGCTGCAGTAGGACATCCTTAGCACTGCTGAGGAAGCAGGAGAGGCTCCCACCACCACTGCTGTACTGGCAGCTGTCAGCCTAGCTTGTGGCTGAACAGAGCTCCCCCTGTTGGAGTGCACTGACCACCAGGGGCAGCTCCTGCATTGAGCATCTGCCCCCTGGTTGTTAGTGTGTGTCATGGTGACCAGTCATTCCCAGTGGTTCTGCTGTTAGGGTCAATTTGCATATTACCCTTTTATTACATAGAATATTTCAAGAAGTGGGATTACTGGGTCAAATGGGAGTTCCATTTCTAATTTTTTTGAGGAAACTCCATACTGCTTCTTCACAGCAAAAGAAACTATCAACAAAGTGAAAAGAGAGCTCATTATGTGGGAGAACATATTTGCCAATGATAGATCCAATAAGGGGTTAATTTCCAAAATATATAAAGAACTCATCTTAACTAATAAAAGCGTAATATTAAAATTAACTGTTTCTTCAGGACGGCCTAAGCCACGCCCACCAGCCAATCAGAGTGACTGTATGCAAATTAGCCTAGCCAAGATGGCGGAGGCCACAGCTCGGGTGTGCGGCTGCTGCCTCCCCATCTTGGGAGCCTCCCTACTGGGAAGGCATCTGGTGCCCTGGGCCGGCCGATGCCTTCCCAGGTGGAGAAGCTTTCCCGGGGGGCAGGGACGAGCTGGCGGGACCCCGCGGCCCCCTCCTGGGAGGCCGATGGGGTGGCCAGCACCACCCCCATTGGCCTCCCAGGCGGAGAAGCCTTCTGGGGGGGGCAGGGACGAGTCAGCGGGACCCACAGCCCCCTCCTGGGAGGCCGATGGGGTGGCCAGGCGGAGAAGCCTTCCTGGGGGGTGAGGACGAGCCAGCGGGACCCTGCAGCCCCCTCCTGGGAGGCCAATTGGGTGGCCAGCACCACCGATAGAACTCCCAGGTGGAGAAGCTTTCCAGGGGGGCAGGGACAAGCGGGCGGGACCCGCAGCCCCCTCCTGCGAGGCCGATGGGGTGGCCAGCACCACCCGATGGGCCTCCCAGGCCAAGAAGCCTGGGGGGTGGGGGGACGGGACTAGCCGGGAGACCCCAAGGCTCCCTCCTGGGATGGCCTGGAGGGTCAGTGGGAGCTGTGGCCAGCCTGAAAACTGCCCTTAGCCCCTCATCCAGGCTTGCCACACCCCCTGGGGTGAGGGTCTCCACTGGGGAGCTTGACCAGCCTGCAAACAGACATTGGCCCCTCACCCAGGCTGGCCAGGCACACCAGCAGGTGGACATCCCCAGAGGGGTCCCAAACTGTGAGAGGGCACAGGCCGGGCTGAGGAAACACCCCCCACCACCACCCCAGTGCACAAATTTTTGTGCACCGGGCCCCTAGTACAACATAAAAAAAGAAAGACAAACAATCCAATTAAAAAATGGGCAAAGGACCTAAATAGACAATTCTCCAAAGTGGACATACAGAAGGCTAAGAGACATCTAAATAATAAAAGCATAATATTGAAATTAACCATCTCTTTGGGATGAGTAAGCCACGCCCACCAGCTAATCAGAGCGACTATATGCAAATTAGCCTAGCCAAGATGGTGGAGGCCCACCGCACCGGGTCCAACAGGGCAGATGGGCGGGAGGAGCAGGGCGGGAGGAGCGAGCAGGCCCCAAGGTTGTGGCCTGGAAATAGACAGATCGTGGTAGCGGTGGCCTGCAGGGCTGGGAGCCGGCCAGGCAAGCCCCAGCCTCTGCGATCTTGGGGGCATGTACTTAGTGCCCTGCATGCGGGGCTCCTGGGTCTGATCAGCCTGGGCGGCCGGTGCTAAAAGCGCCTTCCAGCACCCAGAGAGGCGGCTTGGTGGGCCACTGTGTCCCATCGGCCAGCACAGGGCACTAAGCAAGTGATGAGAGAGAAAGCAATGGGGACGCACAGGCAGCACCCAGCGGGGCCTGCTTAGAGGTCACTATGATGACCCCCGCGCAGACAAGTGGGGGCTGCAGGCAGCACACAGCAGGGCCTGCTGGGCGACAGGGGAGCAGGGAAGCAGGGTGACCAGAGAGCAGGTAATCGGACTGCAGGCAGCACCCAGCAAGGGCTGCTGCACTGCCATGGGGGAGCAAGGAATCTCTGGGAGGTCACTGTGGTGACCCCCTAGCAGATAAGCATGCTGCAGGCAGCACACAGCAGGGTCTGCTGGGCAGTGGTGGCCACCATGGGGGAGCAGGCAAGGGGGCCACCAGAAAACAGGCAATCGGACCAGCAGGCAGCACCCAGCAGGGCCTGCTGAGCTGTGACTGTGGCAAAGGGGGAGAAAGTAATCAGGACCCGCAGACAGCACCCAGCAGGGCCTGCTGAGCTGTGGCTGTGGCGAAGGGGAAGCAAGTAATCAGGACCCACAGACAGCACCCAGCAGGGCCTGCTGGGTGGTGGCAGCAGCGATTGGGGAGCAGGCAAGAAGGGCGACCATGGAGGAAGCAATGGGGACCCACAGGCAGCACCCAGCACAGACTGCTGGGTGGTGGCTGCATCCACCAGGGAGCAGGCAACTGGCCTGTAGGTAGCACCAAGCAGGGCCTGCTTGCCCATCCCTGTGGTGTGGAGCAGACAGGCCTGGCAGAGAGCACAGAACCACATGAAGTGGACCCAAGCCATCAGTAGCACATCTCCTGAGGGCTCCCGAATTGGGGAAGGTTCAGGTCGGGCTGAGGGAACCCCCCCCCCCGCTTACTTCCTCCTCCCCACCTACCCGTGCACGAATTTTGTGCACTGGGCCCCTAGTATGAAATAATGCTCAAAGTCACTAATCATCTGAGAGATGCAAATTAAAATGATAATGACTTATCACCTCACTCCTGCTATGATCAGCAAATCAACAAATGACAAGTGTGGGTGAAGATATGAAGAAAAGAGAACCCTAGTACACTGCTGGTGAGAATGCAGACTCCTCCTTAGTTATACCAGTGCTCATACTTTCTAGTAGGGTAGCATATGATCGTGCTCAACAAATACAGCTTCCTCTTCCCACTTCTCACACCTCCATTAGTGCCGATTCAAAGTTATCACTGTTCAAATTTCCCTTCTCCTCAGCCTTACCCACTCCACCCATGTGCCTCAGGACACTTAGCCACAAACACTCCCTTCAGGCATACAGTGCATTCTAGTTGTTGGTTTTCCCAGAGATAGGCAGAAATCTAAGATGACTCCCAAGATTCCTGCCCCCTGGTGATATGCACCTTCTCCCAAACAAACACTAACCTAGGTGCTGTTGTAAAGGGATTTTACAGATGTAAATAACTTCCTAATCAGTTGACTCTAAGATAGGGGGTTATCCTTGGTGGGCCTGACCTAATCAGATGAGTCCTAAAAGAGACTGGGCTCTACTTGGTATAAGAGATTGGGACTCTGAGGAGGCTCTGATGTGAGGAGGATTATCCAGAGCTGGCTTTGAAGATAGAGGGTGCTATGAGGTAAAGGGCTACAGGAGACTCTAGAAAGTAAAAGTAGGCCCTGGCTGACAATCATCAAAGAAACAAAGATCTCAGTTCTCCAAGCATAAGGAACAAATTTGGCCAAGCATCTGAATGAGCTTGGAACCAAATTCTTCCCCAGCACTTCCAGATAAGAACCTAAGCCATTCAACATCTTGATTTTGGCTTTTCAGATCCTAAGCAGAGAATTCAGATAATCTATGCCCAGACTTATGAAGCATAGAAATTATAGATGATTAAATGGACATTGTTTTAAGCCATCAAATTCCTGGTAATTTGTTATGGAGCAATATAAAATTAATTATACTAATGTGCCTACTCAGATTACCAAAATAGGAGAAAAAATGACTGTGAGTCCATTTGGCTATACTTTCTTTTGTATAATTTTCCCCAGGAATCCAAACACACTGGGAAAAAGTATGAGTAAAATTATATGCACTCAGCACATAGAAGAAATGTTATTTGAAAACCATGATTGAGGACACCCCCTGATTCCTCTGTAATCTCACCTCTTACCATTATTCCCCTCACATCCCCTATTCTAGTCATACTGACCACTCTGATTTTCCTTAAATGTATCAATTGTGTAGCTGCCACAGGGCCTTTGCATATGCTGATCCCTCTGTTTACATCACTCTTCCACCAGACAGCTGTATGACCCTTCCTCATGGGCCTCCTCATCACTTACATTTATGGTGTACATGATTTGTTATTTATATGCTCAGGCCTTTCCTAACCCTACTGTTAATATACCGTATCCTCCAACCCTTCTCCATCAATACCCACCAACAATTATACACACTCCCTTTCCCCTGCTTTATTGTCTCTCCTTTCTTTTTGTCTCTCCCAAGCAGTTATTTATTTAATTTACTTATTTATTTTTCTTTGCCTCCCTCCCTTGGAGCATGAATTCAGGGAGGGCAAAGAGTTTGTCTATTTGTCCGCTGCTGTGCAGTGCCTCGTAAAGTGCTTGACGCATGGTAGGCCCTCAAAAAATACTAATAAATGGATGACTACTGTAAACTGTGTGACATATTCAAGCCTTCAATATAAGAAAACACCCATAATTAGCTAGATTGATGCACATATCAAATACAAAAAGAAGAAAATGCGTCCTGATTCAAAGCCCTTCGTAAATTCCCTCACTACTTATCACTTCAGCTTATGGAATTAAAAATGCCCAGGTGTCTATGAACTGTCACATATGTTTGTGGCCACACACATATGTTCACACAAACACATACACACACACCTTAATAAGGAATACATATAATATGCAGAATAAATGTGGGTTTTGCGGGGACAAATGAAATCTGTGAACCATGAATGGCATAGCACTCACTATCTTAGCACAAAGTAGTAGAAATTCCTATTGCAAGGAACAGTGCTTCCGTGGCCAGATGGCTCTTCAGATGTATACCTGACCGACTCAGTGCAACAGGGATGAATGCACCGAGTCTCTGCATCAGGAGAAAAAAGAGAGGAGAACACGTGTTTGCATCTAAAGGTGTCCTGACTGTTTCATGATGGCCTTAATTTAGTGTTAATGGTTTAATTTCCAGGTTGCACGTTCTCTCTCCTTAAATAGCTCTTACTGTAATTGATGCCCTGTTAATCACTGTGTCAGCCAAGGAAGTATCCACAGGGCAGGAACCACATGCTGGCTCACCTGTGCTTAAAGAGGAGAATGTCACGCATCTGAAGAAACAATGCCACCTGAAAATAGTGCTGAGTCTCACCGGAGGGCTTTGGGGAAAATAAAGCATGAAATACAACGTGGAAAAGAGACTTAAATTTGCCACTAAGAATTCAGGTGAAGATTAAGGCAACTTTTCCTTCTTTATATTAAGTAGTTTCCAAAATTGTAATAGGTATGTATTTTTTTATAATTATTGACAATAGGGTATGATGTCAAAAATAATACACACTATGTGGAGCACATTGCCCATTTTATTGGGACTCGTCTTAGTCGGTTTGAGCTACTGTAACAAAATGCCACAGACTGGGTGGATTACAAACAACAGAAATTTAATTCTCACAGTTTGGGGGGCTCAAAAGTCCAAGATCAAGTCTCTTTGGATTCAAGGAGTCCAAGGAATTGGGGAAAAGTGTAAAAATGTGTCTGTCTTGTTCTTGGTGGGTCAAGAGAAAACCTAATTCAGTGGCCACAAGGGAGCCCAGTGAGCAAATGACTGCAGAGGCTCCAAGCTCGACGGGGTATCCCTCAGCTCAGCAAAACCAATGCGGCCAACACACGATGAACTTCAGGTAGTAAAGGGAGCTCTAAGTGTGCCCTGGAGGCAGTCAAAGGAACAGAGAGGACATTTAGCTTCAAAAGTAGGGACAGTTTTAGAAGCAAAGAGAACATTTTCCGGATTTAGTAAGGCTTACTAATAGCAACACAGGCTTCTTCAGTGACAGCTTGTACAAAAAAGTGCAGGGCTTGCTTCACTTCTGTCGTTGTTCCATCATCGGAGCCAACTGGGTCCTCCTCAGGAGCCTGGCTAACTCTGAGCAGCAGCCATCCCACACAGCTCAGCAAACCACAGCGCTCACAGCACACAGCTCTGCAGAGTCCACGGAGATTCCTCCATCATCCGAATTAGGAGGGTCTGCAGTGCTGGTTTCCATACCTTCCCACCCAGGGATGCCTTATCTGCAGATTCCGAATTGTCTTTTTAATCCGTCTTCACCCCAGTGAACAGTAAGAGAGATGATCACCATGGCATGCCAGGCAGCCTTTCTTTGAACATTTTTTCTCACAATTCTGAGAGGAGGGCTTGGAATTTTCTTTATGGGATGAGAAAACAAAGATCACAGAAGGCTATTATGGGCTGGATGCAATGGACACAGACGTGCACCTGGTAGAGTGTCAATGTACTTAGAAGCTTCCTTTACTAGAAGCAAATCCCCTCTTCTCAAGATAATCTCTGTTTCTTTTCGTTTCCTGAAACCATTAACTAGATTTATTTTAATAAAAAGATGGCTTTCCAGACAGAGTTGCTCATACTTGAAGGAAATATATCATGGGCTTTCGTCTTTGGAAGAAGACCTTACACACATAAACTTCTTAGTATGCATTCATTAGAGAACTAATCAGTGGAAGGCAGAATAATGCCTCCCCCAAACCCCCACCAAAGATGGCCATGCCCTAATCTCTGGAACCAATAAAAATGTAACCTTACATGGCAAAAGGAACTTTGCAGACATGATTAAGCAAAGGGTCTTGCAATCGGGAGATTACTCTGCATTTTCTTGGTGGGCTCACTATAATCACAAGGACTCTTAGAAGTGACAGATGGAGGCAGGATGTTCAGAGTAAGAGAAAGCTGGAAGATGCTATACAGCTGGCGTTGAAGATGGAGGCAGAGCCAAGAGCCAAGGAATGTGGGCAGACTTTAGATATCGGAAAAGGCAAAGAAACAGATTCTTTCCCAAAGCCTCCAAGGGAATGAGGCTCTGTAAACACTTCAATGTTAGCTGAGTAAGACCCATTTCAGACTCAGACCTCCAGAACGGTAATATACTAAAGCTGTGTTGCTTTAAGCCGCTAAATCTGTTATGGAAGCAATAAGAACCTACCATATAACCCAAATCAAAAGGAATATTGGGACTCCCCAGTCAAATGATCTCTCACTCTTTTCTTTAAAGAGATGATTCATAGACAGGAAGACTTCTAGTGTGGACTCTTCCACTAACCCTGTCCAACAGAATCCTGTCCGTGGCCTGCAAGCATGAACACACAGAACCATGGACACCCTCACTCTGGCTAATATGCATTTCACAAAACCATATGCAATCAGAATAATCAATTCTAAATTATAGAGCTTTTTGTCCCAGAAATCAGCTATCCCGCCTCCTTTTTACTCCCGATTATAACAAATTCAAATACCACAGTAGCACATGAAACAAAGGCATTACTTAATGTGTAATTTGGGAGGGAATTTAATGATACATCTGTCTGTCTGACAAAACACAGTCTTGAAGTATCTACTTAAAATAAAATCAGCAGATTGGCAGCGATTAAAAATGGGAGGCTATAAAAAGTTTAGGGAAAAAAAGCATTAAAGTCTAACAGCTCTTGGTTTATGTGTCAGTTCTATAGTAAATATATCCAGCACCAAATTTCTCTCCTAAAATATCAGCATTAGCTACTGAAAGAAAAAAAAAGTACCATTAAGCACATACCCCCCAAAAATTATCTTTTATAAAGGTTAGGCAATGAGTCCATCAAGAACCCAGTAAGACTGGGTATGCATAATATTATAAAATACGCTAGTGGACATTGCTGAGTATTATCTTTCAAACCAGTAAGGTGGAAACAATATGTTATTTCTTTGTATAAAGATTGCCTTAAAATCTTTTTTTATACTGTACTAATGTTATTTTGCCTGAGCAATTTGTTAAGGAATTTTGGAAGCTTGTGAGTTTGGGGTATTCTAAATGATCATTTGGAAATATACTAATGGCTATAGATATATTGATATGTGTTTTCAAAAGCTTTAATACAGTTTACACTTTAAAGTAATAACATAATGACCAGAGATAGCTACTACAAGAATAAACTTTTAAGCAAGGTTAGTCATGAAATTGCAGGAATTACCATTACTGAATGACATCTGTATGATCTCTAGTGTTCAAAGCTACTACGGTTGAAACAGTCTGGAACCCAGAACCCTACCCTGAATCACATCTCAACTCGGACCTTAGCTCCTTCCTGAGATTAATCTTCCTTAATCTTTGGCTCCAACCATTCTTAATATCTTCTTAAGTCTCCTGCTTCCTTTCTTCAACTCAACTTACTGAAATTGTTGGAGATTTGTAAGAATCCAACCTTACCTTATTAATATATATAATCTGGTATCAACCTGGTGATATAAATTATCATGCACAAATTCCTTATGCTATGCTAAAGCTTTACACTCAGTGAGTCTACCAAGAACAAGATTTCAAAAACAATTCTAAAGCTTTATAAAATTACTTAATACATAAATGGCTAGAAATGATTTATGTCATGGCATGGAACTGTGCAAACATGGACTTTTAATACCTCTATCATTATAACAACTTCTTTAGCATACAGTTGTCTAAAGCTTCTCCGAAAAGAAAATAAAGGCAGAAGAGAATATAATCGAGGGAATCATGTTTATGTATTTAATATTTATTGTATATCTACTATACACTATCTTGTGCTAAGTGTTGAAAATACAATGGGGGATAAAATGGACACAGTTATGGCCCTTTTTCTCATGGTCTTGTTACAGAGAACCGGAATAATCAAACAATGCAGGGGAGTTTGGAGTTATACTTTATTCACCGCAGTGGGCTTAGAGAAAATGATTTCAAATTCTAAGCAAGCCTACAAGCAGAACTTCCCTTTTTATTAGGGAGCCAGCCCTCTGTGCAGTTAGTGGTTATCTCACTACTAGCCTTGAAAACTACACAATTCTATCCAATTAAAAAATGCACCTGGCATGGCATTGAGAGTATGGGCGTATCTAGTCTCTGGCCTACAAGGTCAGACAGCTAAGTTTATTGTCCTCATTATTCGAGCAGACTAAGGCAGGCTAGAAAGCAAAGTTATCTTTCTAGAATAAGAGGAACAGCAGAGAATTCCAAACAGCAGTTTTTACAAAACAGGGGTTTGCCTTCTCAGTCTAAGGTAGTGTTAAACTCCAGCCATCACAAACGCATTTTAGGCATGTCTCTTCCCTTTAAGGGAGGAATTGTCCACATTATCATTTAAAACTCTTTAACAAAAACTTAGTCACATAATCACATTGAGCTACAAAGGCACTAAGGAAAATGGATTCTTAGCTGTGTGGTCTATTCCCACCTCAAAGTTAGAATTCTTATTTCTAAGGAAGAAGGAGAAATGGATCTTGAAAGTTAACTAGTATACTCTGACACAGTATCTTTATTTCTTTTATATTCAATGGCATACAGCCTGACTTCAAGCATAGAAAATTCTCCATTGAGTTTGAATAATAATTAAGTGTGACAGTATGAGAAACAGCTTTGTTATGTATAAAGTGCCACATAAATGTAAACTATTACCATTGAAGATAAAAATCTACTAGCTGTTAATTCAGGAAATTGGTTCTTATGACACCCAGAGTCTGAAAGTTCAGTGTTATAGGACAGGACCAAGATCGATTCCATAATATATTGACTTCTCTGTTAAATTAACAGTATTTCAATATCAGATTTCTTTGATGACTAATTTTTGTAGTTATTTCTATTAACACATTGTTTTTCTTTTTGATGTATTTAAATATTGTTCCTGTGTAAAATATCTCTCCTCAGAGTTTCTTTCTAGAATTCACTACATACTCTTCTTATTTATCAAAATGATTCAGAAATAAATTCACTCACTCAACACATCTACTGAAGGCCTACTCTGTGCCAAGCACTATGCTAGGTCCCAGGTGACAGAGCATACAATATAAAAATAAAACCCCCAATGTGCATTCAGAGGGCTTATATTCGATTGGGAGAAGAGAGAAAACAAAGAGCAAAGAATATCTTTCTCTTTCTAGCTTTGCAATTTCTGTGAGTGATGCAAAAACAAAGAAATAAGCTAACAAAAACCACTTAATGCCCCCTTACTTCTATAATGATGAAACAAGAGAGAGAGAAAGAGAGAAAGACGGGAGGGAGAGAGAGAGAGAGAAAGATTTGCAGGGCCGAATGAACCACAGTTGAGTAGGAGGAGACTTTAGGTAATGGCAGGAAAAACAATTAAAAAAGTAAAATGTAGGTAAATGTTAATGGAGGAAATAAACCTCACCCCCAATCAATGGAGACAGCGCACAGAGTTTTGCTGGCGTGGTGCATTTGGAAGGATGTGGGTTCGAAAGTTTCAGGAGCTTCCCCGATGAAATCAGAAACTGGCTCAGCACATGGAGGAGGGCACAGGCCAAGCCACATGATAAGCGGTGGTTTTGAAAGCAAGACGCTTGCAGGGAGGCTTGCCTGGGCCAAGCAGGACAAGTAGGTCTCCGTCCCGCCCTCTGGAATCTTCAAGGTGTATGTAGAGGCCTTACCTGGGTTTGGTCATGTTTCCAGTCCAGCTGGTGTCCACACCTTGCCCTCCAAGCCTCCCTCCTGTGAAACGGCTCCAGCTGTGGGCCCTGCGCACAGAACGCGCATTTCAAGGACAAGAGGTGGGAGTGAGGAGCCTCCAATTGCCTGATGGAGCTCGGGGTCAACTGCAGCTCACGCCTTCTGCAGGACCGCCCCGCGCGAATGAGAATGGCTGGTGGAAACGTGGTGGTTTCTTTTGCCCTGGGGTATCTTAACAAACTAAAAAGTCCCTGGGCCAAGTGAGCAGAGGAAGGACCACCCGGTGCAGGAGAGGCACCTCCTGAGGTATCACTGGGTTGGGGTTCCCAGTCAGTGCAATTTATTCCTTCATTCACTGAGCTGCTGGGGAAAAGGTAAGCCAAATAGACATGGTCCCTGCTCTCGTGTGGAGTGTGGTCCAGGAAGGGTTGTAGACATTAAATGGAAACAGAAATAAAAATATATCCGTCAATCATACTCTGAAGGAAAAGGAAAGACCGATGAGAAATTGACAGGTGGTCCTGTGTTAAACTGGGTGTGTGGTGGGGTGGGAGCTGGGGAGGAGTGGTCAGTGGAAACTACGGAAGAGACATCTGTGCCCAGACAAAAGGATGGATGTTAGCTGGGGAAATAGTGGGCTAATTCCAGGAAAGCATTCAATGTTAGAGATTATTGATGAGAAAACAGATTTTGAAGACTGAAGTCACTCAAAAACTCAGTGTCCATGTACAGATGACTCATTTGAATTTTAAAACATATTATGGAACATTTTCTTTTTTAAAAAATACATATTTTATTGATTTTTTACAGAGAGGAAGGGAGAGGGATAGAGAGTTAGAAACATCGATGAGAGAGAAACATCGATCAGCTGCCTCCTGCACACCCCCTACTGAGGATGTGCCCACAACCAAGGTACATGCTCTTGACCGGAATTGAACCTGGGACCCCTCAGTCCACAGGCTAATGCTCTACCCACTGAGCCAAACTGTCAGGGCGGAACATTTTCCATTAGTTAAGTTCAGTATATTCCTAACACTGGTGTGCTGGAGCTAGCTCATGTAGGCTCACTAGAGCCTATTCTAAGCATCTCTCCCCAAATATGCATTCAGTGACATCAAAGAATAGCTTGAAATTGGCCGTGATGGGAGTCTTTACATCACAGAAGGGGCAAAGGCTACCTACCCATCAGGGTTATTTTCTTCCTTTCAGAGAGCTGGTTGTTAAACATTTACCAGCATATCATTGCTCTCTTGTCAGCTAATGCCAGAATGGCTAGGCAAGAACCACTGGAAGAAGGCAATAAAAAGCAGTAATTTAATTAAGCCATTCTAATTAAAAATTTGATACGATATTTAGATGTTTCTCTACTGGTTTAGTATCTTCATAAAGAAAGTATCAAGGTTATTTTGGTAACAACGTGGAATAATGACACATTTAGTTTGCTGTATCTGTTGTAAATTGCTTAGTAAAATTGCCCTAGAACTGACCTGTCTGAGAGCATCTAAACACATTACTTCCAAATAAAAAGTAATTTTTTTGGAAAGTGAAAAATATTTCACTCATTCATATTACTTTTTATTTATTCAACTCTAACTATTGGAAGTCTGTTTTCTGGTTACTATCATGCCAACCTCAGCAAGGGAAATACAAAGGAAATTAAGAATCCTAGGATTAAGAGAGTTTTCAATGTCACTGAAATTAGGAGATTTTTTAAAAATAATTTTTATTGATGGCAGAGAGGGAGAGAGAGATAGAAACATCAATGATGAGAGATAATCATTGATCAGCTGCCTCCTGCATGCCCCCTACTGGGGATTGAGCCGGCAGCCAGGCACATGCCCTTGCCCGGAATCAAATCCAGGATCCTTCAGTCCCCAGGCCAAAGCTCTATCCACCAAACCAAACCAGCTAAGGCAAAATGAGGTGGTTTTTAAAATAAGAAGTAAATATTAAAATACTACAAATGTTAATTAATGGTTCAAATATTATGCGATGTCAGACAAAGGTAAACACTGATAAAAATAAGAGGGAAGGTGATGTCACTGAGAGCTTGAGTTGATCTGTGTTATCAAAGGTGTGTGGAATCTTATTTTATTATTTTAAAACAATGTAAAACGGAATAGCCAATCTTGCCAAAGGAATGGGATTATTTTACAAAACTAAATATGCGCTTACCATAAAACACAGAAATTGTACTCATTTATCCCAGAGAATGAAAACTTAAGTTCACCCTAAAACCTGTACATAGATGTTCATAGCAACTTTATTATAGTAGCTCAAAATTGAAAAAAAACACCCACCCCAGAGATTGTTAATCATTTACTTTTAATTGGAGTGAGTGCTTAAACAATTGGTGGTACATCTATACCATGAAATACAACTTATACAGATCTCAGGGAAATTATGCTGAGTTAAAAACCAAGCTCTAGAGGTTACATGCTCTATGATTCCATTTATATAGCATTCTTGAACTGATGAAAGTGTGGAGATGGAGAAGAGGTTAGTGGTTATAAAGGGTTCAGGAGTGGGGAGAGGGAGGAAGGTAACTGGAGCCATAAAAGGATAGTAGGGGAGATCCGTATTAAGATGGACTTGTTTTGTATCTTGATTCTACTAGTGGTAATTTTATATATGTGAAAAATTTCACAAATTTATATGTGTGAAAAATTGTATAGAAGTAAATGCACACACACACACACACTTACATGCACACTTGCATGCACAAAAATGAGTGCATATAAAACTGATGAAATCTGAATGAGGCTCATGCATTGTATCAATGTCAATTTCCTTTGTGATAGTGTATTTTAGTTTTTTCAAGACTACCATTAGGTGAAGTGTATATAGGGAACACTCTGTATTGTTTCTTTCAACTGCATGTGAATATCTAATTATCTCCAAATAAAATGTCTATTCAAAATGATAGCATAATAGTAGTTAGGAAAGTGAAAATAACCTCCATAATACCATCACACTATCATAATAATGGCCGTTTCTTTTATTTGCTTATGTAGTAGTTAGATAAACACAAAATAGAATAGGGTTTATTAGAATATCTCAAATAATGAATGACTCTATCAAGTTAAAAAAATTGTCTTATTTATTCTCTGTAAATATGAAATATGAGAAGAGTACAGAATTGCACTACCAACTCAGTTTTCTCTCTTATTTATCTATTCCACCTTTGATAAGTATATCATCCTACCTACACCATCCTTGGCTCTCCTGAGAACCAACACCTTAGGAGTCATAGCTACATCAGACTCATTTAGGGCAGTGCTGTGGAAACTGAGTGCTCCTTTCCCCATCTCTTAAAATAGAGTGACAATCAGTAACTTTGCAGCAGAATGGATCTGAGAGAACTGGCCTGCTGCTGTGTTGGATGTGAAATTTCAGGCTGAGTGACAGTGAAGAATATGTTTCATCTCATAAAGAACAAACCCAAGCAATAATCTAAGTGTAAGTCAGAATTGTAGGTTTGGATATTTATGTACAACACTCTTCCAACACATCCAAAACATATACATATTTTAAGTTCTTATAAACCAATAGAAAATTGTGTAAAATTTAATGATGAAACCATCATAAATGTGATATTTGAATGCTCTCTCCTGAATAGCCCCAGATAACATCCAAATGCCACAACTTAATTTTAGACCCAGAGTGAAAGGTTTATGACCATGTTATTCAAACAAACACATGTTGCCATGATATACCACCCTGACCACACCATCTGTTTATCTGGGTGATTTTATTTAGTGCATAGATCTGATGGATAAACCAGCTGTTTTTTGGCATAACAGGTTTGCAGAGGAGTCAGTAATTCAGCTTGTACTTATCACTGGTCAAACAAGAAACCCAAATGAGAGTAGAGGGGCAAATGGCTGATTTGGAACAGCAGGCAGAGTCTATATTTCTCAAATCTCTCTTTCTAGAAGATCCTTCAAGTTACATTAGATATATAATCTAATCTAATAAAAGAGTAATATGCAAATTGACCCTCACTCCATTACACCCACAAGCCATGCCCACCAACCAATCAGGAGAAAATATGCAAATTAACTAAGATGGCAGCAGCCATGGAGCTGGAGTTGCCCCCAGCAATGGAGGAAGCCAGGGCTCTGGGGTCCCTGAGCTCTACTCAAGGCTACTCAATTATAGAAGATAAACAAACCCTAGATACCAGCTGGGCTGGGACCTTGGGTTGCCAGGGGCAACCCAGGCTTCGAGGGGGGGTGCCCAAGGCAACAAAGTTTCAATTATAGAAGTTAAATAAATCCCAGATACCTGCTTCCAGCCAGGCACCCCAGTAGGGACCCAAACCCTGAAGGGACTGTGGGCAGCCTGAAAATGGCCCTCAGCCCCTCACCCAGGCTGGCCACATCCCCATGGGGTGAGGGTCCCCACTGGAGGGCTTGGCAAGCCTGCGAACAGCCATCAGCCCCTCACCCAGGCTGGCCAGGCACACCAGCAGGTAGACATCCCCCGAGGGGTCCCAAACTGCGAGAGCACACAGGCCAGGCTGAGGGACCCCCGAGTGCACAAATTTTGGTGCACTGGGCCTCTAGTTATATATATGTCTCAGATGTCTGTATGACCCAACCAGGAATTATCTTGGAGATGTTGACTACTGCTTTGTTGTTCTGTTGTTATTCTGCTCAATAAACATATTATGTGATAAATTATATATATATTCTAAATGCCTGATGCACGAAAGTCATGTAAGGGGCTTGGCTCTCAAAGCTCGAAGGTCATCCAGCTATCTGGTCTAATTAGCATATTAAGCTTTTATTATTATAGATTAGAGGCCTAGTGCACAAAATTCATGCACAGAGGGGTTGTTGCTCAGCCCAGCATGCACCCTCTCCAATCTGGGACCCTCTTTTACTGGGATCGGGCCTAAATGGGCAGTTGGACATCCCTCTCACAATCCAAGACTGCTGGCTCCCAACTGCTCACCTGCCTGCCTGCCTGATTGCCCCTAACTGCTTCTGCCTCCCAGCCTGATCACCCCCTATACACTCCCCTGCCAGCCTGATTGATACCTAACTGCTCCCCTGCCAGCCTGGTTGCCCCCAACTGCCCTCCCTTGCTGGCCTGGTCACTCTTAACTGCCCTCCTGTGAAAGTCTGGTCCCCCCCAACTGCCCTCCCCTGCAGGCCTGGTAGCCCCCAACTGTTCTTCCCTGTAGGCCTAATCGCCCACAACTGCCCTCCCCTGCAGGCCATCATGTGTCCACATGGGGGAAACCATCTATGACCACATTGGGACAACCGTCTTGTGAGTTGGAGTGATGGTCAATTTGCATATTACTCTTTTATTAGATAGGAGATATATATATAATATATATATGTATATATATGTGTATGTGTGTGTGTGTGTGTATATATATATTTAATGCTCATCCAAAGATATTTTTTTCATTGATTTTACTTTATTTTATTTTTAGAGAGAGTGGATGGGAGGGAGGAGGCAAGAGAGAGAGAGAGAGAGACATCAATTTGAAGAGACATATTGATTGGTTGCCTCCTGTACATGCCCCATCTGAGGCCAATGATCTAGCCTGCAACCTAGGTACTTGCTCTTGACCAGGAATTGAACCTGTGACTCTTTAGTCCAAGGCTGATGCTTTAATCACTGAGCAACCAGCTAGGGCTAAAAATATATCTTAAAACAAAAAATATGTAGAGCCAAACAAATTCAGATATTAGGTAATTTTCCTGTACTTCTTAGTGTGGGCTAGGGGGAGGAATACACATTGGAAATCAAATGGGAACATGTTCAAATGTCCACTCTCTTTCTTGTCCACATGTGACTTGGGCAAGTTACTTCCTTCACCTCGCTGAACTTCTCCTCCCCGAATCTATTTCCACATTTGTAAAGCACATTTTCTGAGAATTGGCCCAATAACGGGCACCCAGTAGGTGCTGGATAAATGCTCACTCAAGTCTTTTACTGAGATTTTCTTGGGCAACAGGTGGAACCATTGAACAGGAACTGCCATCAACTCAAGGCATCCTGTGTAGTGGTTCCGAGTGCAGATCCTGAGTCCAGACTGCCAGCCTGTGAGTGCCAGCTCCAAAACTTCCTACTTATAGCTCCTTGGACAAGTTATTGCATCTCTCTATTCAGCAGTGTCCTCGTCTGTAAAGCATGGATAATAGCAGTATACCTACCTCATATGGATTAAATGAGTTCATGTAAAGCACTCAGAGCAATACCTGGCACATGGCAAGTGCTAGATAAGGGTTAGCTGTCAGCATCCTTAATACCATGCGTTGTTTTAAAAATTATATTTCATGATCTGTATTAATTTCAAAAACTTTGTTTTCCTGTTAGTCATTTAATAAAACTATTTTCTTTTTCCATCTTTTACATTAAAAATACCTGTGTAAATCCGGCTGTCTTCCCTCCTGCCTCATCAAGTCTTCCTGGGTGAAAATATGCTTCAAATGAGGGAATCAGTGACCTTTCTGAGTCTGTCAGAAGGGGGAGCCAGATCTGAGGTTCCTTTGAAAGGTCTGAAAAAAGGTGTGTGTGTTTTTTTTTCTGGTAAATCTGCCCTCAGGCTTGACATTCTCTAGGGTTCCTTCCTTCATTAGAATTCTGTGAGGAAATCCTTTCCCACTCTCAGAGATGATTAGGGAGAAAGAAAGAAGTTTATCTAAATCTCTACGGGAAAGAAATGAATAATAAAAATGGAACTTAGATACTCTTACTCCCTCTTCTTCTTCAATAATGAGTCTATTAATATGTTTCAAGGCCATTCCATTACAATAGCTTAAAAAAGCTCCTTCTTGCTTTCCATGTTAATGAAACAGCGTAATATTAAATAAAAACTTCTACAACCCAGAATGGCAGTGGTCTCATTTGCAGAGAGGATGTGGCACTCTTATTTCCCACCAGCAGGACAAGTGTTTTGAGGGAATTTACATGGGGATTTTCACCCTTCCTAATGCCTTCATGCTCTGCTTCTCTTTGAACAGGGGTTTTCTCCAGGGCCCAGGCATGGGGCAGAGCTGGCAGTCCACTCCAGCAAACTCCTGAGCTGATGGCAAAACTTCTGTGCTTTACTGACCAGACAACAGAACCAAAGGAGGTGAGGGAATAGAGAGAGAGTGTGTGTGTGTGTGTGTGGGGGGGGGGGGGGGGTTCTCATCTCATTGAGTTGGCTATCTTCTAAAGTAAGGGAACCAAAACAGGGAAGCCTCTTTAAAAGAACATCCTGAGACTCTGTCTGCACTCTCATCCTGTTTCAGATCCTGAGTCACATCGCAGCATCCGTGAGGCATGTGAACCCTCCTAGAACTCATGAAAGACAGTTCACAGTTCAAAGAAAGAGTTCGTAGCCACAGTTCACAGTTCAAAGAAAGAGTTCCTAGCCACGAGGCTGACCTTATCCTAGAGAAGGGGGTGGTTACCCACCTAGAGTAGCCCTAGAGGCTGGGAGAAGCTCCCTGAAGTTCCTCCTTTCTTGCCTACTCCCCCATAAGAATTTGTAGTTTGAGATCAACTGTAGTTAATCTTTGGAAAAATAAAACTACCACAGTAAAAGCAGAGAGGGCATGTCTAATTTTATATTGCTTATCAGATATATAGACTATTTAAAAAACTTAGCAGCGGAAATACTAAAACTCCTTTATGAGTAAGATGGGAGATGGCTGAAACTGCTAGCCTATTAGTTCCTAGGTGGCCAAGTAATTCTGCACCAAGTCCTCCCTGGGAGCATGAGCACTGGAGGGAAGAAAGCATGGCTGCCCACTTAGGGTGGGGTCACCCCACCTGGACTGGGAGGGAGTCTCCAGGGAAGACCTTCCTGATTTTCCATGGCTTCCTTGGGACGAGCAGCCAGTACAGTGACCATAGAACCAGATGTGCTGGGACAGCTCAATTTCATGCATTTTTTCCTTAATAAAAGCGTTTTTGCTAAATATAACTGAATGTGATCTAATTTTCATATTGAAAAGACTTTTCCAAGACAATTTGGGGGAAAGTGTCCTGTCCCACATGTTCTGGTTTGAGGTTAGGAAAACATAGCCTTTATGGTAAGGAATGCATAAGTCAGAGCCGGCAGCTTGGTGCTGAGGGGAGAGAAACGCTGCTGACAGCTACCAAGCCAAGATGAGTGCAGGAGCTGTAGGTACTGATTCACTCGACTGCAATCTGAGAAAGGAAGGTACGGAGTTTACAAAGCTCACCTGCAAGGCCTTCCCTCTGGAGCAGATTCCCTGAAACCGGGAGGAAGGTAGCATCTAAAAGCGGTGCTTTCCACTCCAGCTGAACTGTGGTTCAAGAAACCCAAACCACACGTGGGCCCAGCCCGGAACGGCGTCGGAGGTTTGCTTCCCTCCCTACTTGCCTGACTCCTCCATCCAGCTATCCAGTCTCTTCTGCAAACAAAAGACTTGAAAGCCCTTTCTCTAGGAAGTTACTCAAAGAAAGTTTGTTTCAAGGAAAACAAAATTTTTACTAGTAAATAGAAGATGCTCGTCATCCTAGGAGTTCAACACTACTTTCAATCTTACTGTATATATCCTGGGTTTACTCATGGTTTCTTCAGTGGAAGTGCCCACAGTTTACGCCCACACTTTTGTATTGATTTTTTTTTGGGGGGGGGGCGGGGTGCTGGAAGGGGAGGTTTCAGCACAGTGGGCATGATCTGTAATCTGTTCTCTGCAACTCCGAAGGCATCAGCAAGACACAGTGGTCAGAGTCAGCTGCTCAGTTCAAGCTCCAGCACTTTTACTGCATGGGTTTCCTCAGTTAACACATTCTATACCATTATGATTGTCGTGTTCAGTTGTTCCTCTCACATGAGGAAGTGTGAGTTACACATATAAGTCAGGATGTAATTTCCTAAGCAATGTAACAGGAAAGCCCGCTGACAGATGCACCTTACTCTTCTACCTGCATGATCCGTGCAAAACAGCTCCAGTCGCCAAAATGTTTACACTGAACTCGAGTCTAGCTACCTGTGTGTTTTTAATATTGTTGAGACTATAAAAGTAATATATGTTTATTATAGGAAATCCGAGAAAACATAGAACATAAATACAAAATAAAAAATCATTTTTAACCCCATAAAGGAGCATTAATATTTTAAAGATTTATCCCAACCATATTTATATGATACACACATATTCAAACACGTATACACACTGCAGTACTTGTGACATAATTGAGATCACAGAGTATAGTATTTTAAATTTTACCATTTTCACTTAATAATATTTATAAATATTTTCCTATAATTTAGCAAATTCCCTGAAACCATTACATTGGAAACATTACATTTATACTGTTTCATATTATAAATGCACCATTATATATTAACTTTTCTCCATTAATGAGTTTTCCTATTTTTTAAATATTTGCTCTTTTAAATAATTTAATACACATCTTAATACATAAATCTTTGATTATTTTACTATAACTATAGGGTAGATTGCTGAATGGGAAATGATTTAGTTAGAGCATACGGGTTTATTTTTAGAAAGATGCGTTAGTTTATATTCCTGGAAACAGTGTATGAGAGTGTTATTTTATTATCCTATTTTCAAACTGAATATTATAATTTAAAAATTCTTTATTACTATAAGGAGTAAAAATGGTATTTCCTTGTTATTTCAAGCCTCCTAGTTTTTAAGCGGTTTCTTCTTTTCTAGGAGAAATGAAGGGTAACTACATGGATGGCATATTTATTCACAAGATCGATAGTAGGGCTATCCACAGTGCTTTCCATCATAAATGGAAGCATTTGGTGGTGACTGATATTCTCAGAGTGTGCTTTGCAGCATCAACATGTCAGAGCACTGGCTGCAAAAAGGAGAGGAAGAAGGGGGCAGGTCCGAACAGGTGGGGTGCTTAAGCCCAGAGTGGGACCCTGGGAAGGGCAGGCGCCCTCAGAGCGGCTGAAGCAGGAGGACTTTGCACACTGGGAGAGGAGGTGCTCGAGGGTAGAAAAGAGTCTTCGAGGATGTGACGGCATTGCGACTAACCCTGTCGGGTAGCTGTCTTACTGAGATGTTCCTATTGAGAGGAAAGCCTGTAGAGATTGCTGAAGTGGGCAGAAATCATTAACCACGCTTACAGCAGAAATGAATAGGTCAGACCTACCCATCTGGTGAGCAGCCTTCTGTCAAACAAAATAGAAAGTGGAAAGATGACCATCCAGGAAGGCAGAGTATGCATCCAGGGTACAAGGTGGCAGCTATTGCTCAAGCAGACAGCACCTGGCACTGAGGAGTGCCTTGACTGACTCCTGGTGGGGGTCACTGACCTTGATAAGACAGAGAGAACTAAATATATCGTCTGCACAAACGTGGGGCTCGATCCGGGAGTTGCACCAGGCAGAAGCAGACCTTGGGCTGTTAGCTGTGATTCAGGGAAGGACCAGCAACGTAAGGGGGTGATCTGAGGATCTGAACAAGTTAAGTCAGATCCTCGAACCCAGACATCCAAACAGGAAGCCAGTTGCCAAAGCTTGTGTGCAAGCTGTGGGCTGGATGGAGAGATCCTTGATATCTATGACACCAACTCCATACGATCTTCAAGCAAGGCCTGAGATTGAGCCCAGATTCTGCCTCCAGATGGGGTTGGAAAGATCTCAGCGATGGGGACTGGCAGGCAGAGTTGGCAAGGAGCCAGGAATGTCATCACAGAAAACAAGCCGAGAGCTAGGGAGGACACCCCAAATGAAACTCAAAATATCTCATTTCGTTGTCACCATTCAAGTGCATGAACAACTGGCAACTTCAAATGAGTTGCAAGAGATTTATGGGTGAGGGAAAGATATATATGTATTCAAAGAGGCCCTGTGGGGAATGAACAAAAAACATAACCGTAAAAGTAGCCTAAAAGGAATAAAATGAGCAGCCACAATGAAGTGTTTTGATAGCAGCAAGGGGGAACTAAAAAGCAGGAGAAGGATTTGTAGGGACACTTTTTTTATAAAGCCAGCTTGTCGTAATTCAAGAGCATGAGATTACTGATGACTTTAAAATGGCCAAGGTATTGAACTGATTTTCTTAATCTGTCTTTAATAAAAGAAATGGAACCAAGCAGCCGTTTCAATTAGGTGGTAATGTAAAGTTTGCAAAAATGTCCACAGCTGGTAAGAAAAACCTGGAGACTGTATAAATATGCAGCTCAGCAGGTCTTGATGAGATTCATCCTTGAAGTGATGCCTGCAAATAATACACATTATGCAGGGAAAGGGGTAGATTGAGTGGGGGTGGGGGGTTACAGAGGGCAGGCAGCCAGCTACTTAACCCTAGAAAAGTCCCAGGCAGGGCTGGAGGAGACGTGGCTCATATAAGAGATGCCTGCAATGTCCTCATTACAGTGGCTAAAAGCAGGCACTAGTGTGTGTTACCACTCCCGGAAATACCCAGAGGGTGAAGCAGTTAGGAACACGGTAAGGAGTTGTAGGTAGTGGTCAACAGCATCATGTTTCCCCACATGTCTCTAACACATTCAAAAACATTTGTCAGATAACTACCAACGGCATTTTTAGAAAGAGCTACCTTCGTATTGAAGAGCATGATGTTATGTTTTGTTCAATTTCTGGAAATATTTGCCAAGTACATATTACATGCCTCACTTGTGCTAGGACGTGGGGCATGAAGAAGACAAAAATATATTATAGCTAGTCTCTGCCTTTGTGGAGTTTATGAAGTCATAGAGGCACCAAAAAACAAATAAGAAAATCATGCAATGGTGTAAGCTAAATGCTCAGCATGTGAGGAGCAGGCCCTGTGGGGCAGGCCAGAGAACAGACTTCCAACAATATAGAAGACATTAAGAAGGCACTCAAAGTTGGCCTTACAGATGGAAAAGATCCAGGCAAAGAAGAGCATGAGCTGCCCTTGCAGGGGTCAGAATAGTGGGTAGTGTGTGTTGGGTGGGCAGTCAATCAGCTGATGAGAAATGAGAACTTGTCTGGGAAGTGGGAGGAGGTAAAGTAGATAGCATGCCGTGTTGCGACATGTTAGAGCGATTGTCCACTGTTGTGCCACAAGAATTTTTAAATCATGCAACACCTGACGATTTAGTTCAGGGCACTGACCTCTTTTCCCTTAGATGTCAAGTAAAAAATGACAACAATCAACATGACAGTAGCCATCTGGTGTAAATGAATCAAAATTTTACCTATTTTTTTTTTTTTGTCAGATTAGCAACAAATACATTTTTGGGTGTGCCAAAGAATGTTAGTAATTAGTGTGTGCCATGAGATGAAAATGGTTGAAAATCGCTGCACTAGGGTGCTAAAGGAAAAAAACACAACAGAGTATGATTTGTTCAAGCAAGGGGTTAATTTGGTGTTCTTCAGTAAGAGGGACATGAGAAGCGTGGAATTTAGAAAGAGGTTCAGCTGTGGAGAACACAGAAAGAATAGAGCATGGACCATATGCCTTCAATATAAACATTACTTTTCTTGCCACCACCCTGATCTAGCCTCCACAACTCTCACCTTGCCCCACTTTGGCCAATTTCAACATGGCAGCCAGAGTGATCTTGTTGAAGGATAAGCGGTTTATATCATTCCTCAATTGAGACCCTTCCAATTGCTCCTAATTCATGCAATACAAAGCCCAAGTCCACATAATGTCTCAGAAAGTGGCGTTATTGTAATTAGCTAGTCATTGATATTAATTATAGGAAGAGAGCAAAGGGGAGGCCAGACATTTTAAGCATGGTCATATGGACAGCCTCATCAGGGAGCTACAGCTTCATGCTCCCCAGGGAGCCACTGGTCCATTCCCTGCAAATCACTTGGGGAAGGGGTCCAACAAAGGGGAAGATGGGGCGCATAGATTGATGAGGGGGTGACCCCAAGATTTCAGAAGCCTGTGAAATCTTGAAGAGTTAATTGTTTAGTTTGAAGAAGCTCTTGGTTAAAATCCCCAAAGAGTTTCTCCTCTCTTTGTTTCCTCTTGTTCTGTGACCCCTACTCTCCCTGTGTGTGTGCACATTCTCTCTCCATAGTCATGTGGCCTTAAGCAGACACATGTCTCATGGCCATGCGTACCCCATATACCGTGGGCTACACCGGGGAACACAAGCTAACCTGGCCGGATACTGGACTGGACTGGACATCAATAAGGAGAAGAAACTATGGACATGGACCTTTATCCTGGTCCTGCTAAAGACAGACACTCCTGGGCTTCTTCTATGGCAGGATGGTTAGAGATGGGACTGTGGAAGGGAACCCCCTTAATTTTACATTATCAATAAAGGTTTCCATGAAACTCCATCCTCCAGTGGGGGCCTCAGGAAAATGTTTTCCTAGTGGCACCCCAAGAAGTCTACTTCCACCGATAGCAGTAGGATCCCATCCAGTGCCCACCTCTCTCATTCCTTCTCAAATCTCACGTTCTACTTCTTTCCCCTCCATCACTCATTGCTATTCCTCAAATGCTCTGCTTGCATTGGAGCTTAACTTGGCAGACACTCAAGCATATGCATTGGATGCATAAATATCACAGAAAGCTGAAAAGGGTAGAGTGTGTAAAGCGGAAGAGTGCTTAAGAATGGAGAAATGGGGTATTACTGAGGAGAGATTGCATGAAAATGCCAGTCTTGAATTACTGAAGGAATAATTAAGGAAATGCATTTCCTTGCAGCAGAAACACTGCTATTAGTGTGTCTGAAACGGCTGATAAGGTCAGAGTTTTATGAATGGGAATCATCTTTAAAGCATGATCAACATCTGAATGAGACTCATTAGATGACCTGTGACATGAATAAATCTCAACTTTTTTTTTCCCCAGGATATTCTTAGTGAGGTTTTGAAATATCTACTTTTTCTCTTTTAGCTTTAATTCTGCTTAATATTAATGCAAATAAAAATCCATTTTAATACTGGTCAAAATTTTAAAATCAGTTAGTAAATCCTATTCATTTGCAGAGCTCATTTTTAAAATAGCATTTTGAGGTTTCTAATGACAAATATGTTAATCCATTGTTTTACAATGGGAGCTCTCAAAGAACCTAACATATGGGCATTGAAAATAAGGAAAATATATATAAGTGACATGAAGGAAAGAAACATACATGTGAGTGGGGAAAAATGAGGATAGAAGCAAGAAGGGGTGGTGTTAAATTTTTTTCTAAAGTGCTGCTATAGAAAAATACTTGTGGGCTAGAGGTGAGGTTTGATCAATACAAGAACACGCAAATGGCGTGGAGGTGGGGTTGGTGTGGGCTTGCTCGCGCTTTGAGGTGGGTGAGAGAGGGGCTGAGGGAGGCTTTGAATAAAGCGCGTAACATCCTCTCAGCATCCATCTGGCAATACGTGGTCCAGATGGCTTAAGGACACAGAAGGTATGTGTGGAAGGATCGGAGGGGCTTTGCGGACCTGAGCAATTAAGAGAAAGGGAGGGGCTGATATGATTGAGGTTTTTTCTTTTACTGTGTAAAGCAGCCCATACAGGTAGGTGCGCAAGAACGATCACATCTCTTTATGTTCGTCTAATCAACTTCTAAAGCCATGCTTCCATCCCAACAGGCGAGTTGGAAACTTGAAGCTATTTTTGCAACATTCTTCTATTACCTTTTCTATTTCCAGGTTGTTTCAAAGTCCTGGAGTTGTATACAACACCAACGTGGTGGTGGCAGGGATTGAAAATTCTGCCCAGACACCGCTGTGTCAGCACATGGATCTCTAGGCTCACTACTTCGCTGCTGCTGAGCCAGGACTAGGACACGGACAGTCCTGCCTCCCACAGCCACCAGGAAACCATTCCCTCGGATATCTGCCACATATACAGGGAAATACCACAGACAATAAGTGCGTCTGTATTTCTTATGGGACCTACCATTCTATAGCATCTTTTTTAGTTTGAAATAAATGGCCTTCTCTTCAAACTCTATTCTCAACATACTGTTTTTTTAGGTTTCCAGGGGAAAACACAGAAAAGAATAGAATTAAACTCCCCTGAAATGAAGAAAGATGAGAGGTCACTGCCCCAAAGTAGGAAAGGAGTAAGGTAAAATTCAGGAAGAAAACATAAATTAATAACTTAGATATTATCTTGCCATTTACATAGATTCCCTGTCTACTAGTATAAATAAATGAATAGTAAGAAATCTGAAATAAAAGCCACCAGCTTCCTTCCCAGTGTGGGCAGGGAAAACACACTGCCCACATGCCCTTTCGAGAAAGGAATTGCTGCCCCAGCTCTCAGCCTGGAGTTGACCCTGCCACAGAGGCCTCCTCACTCAGGAACATGCCCATCCCAGGGCAGCTCACATTCAGGGACCGAGAGAGGCCGGCTATGGAAACCTGGCCATTTCAGCCAAATGTGAGACAATGCTAATGGGCCATATGTGCTCCAGGCCTCCCTGTGGGTGGACTGAGTGTTTTTGGACCTGCACCACAGTCCTTTCGCCCTCTCCATTCCACAAGGGTGCCTCTCTGAAAAAGCACCCTGCACATCAAAAGCATCTCCGCATCTGCTTGCAGAGAACCCAATCTACAACGATTCATCTAGGAGCAGTCAATAAAATGGGAGTCTGGAGTCAAATCACTAGCTGCCCGGCAGGCAATGAGGGCCCGATTGGTGGTGGGTGGAACACAGCATCCCCTTGCCCAAGATGACAGTGTGTTGGGCGGTAAAAGGAAAAGACATATCCATGGGGAGGAATGCACTAGCAGGTGAAATTCACCAGGTGCTGAGAACTAAGGTAGAACTATAAGAACCATGGGATTGGATGAGTATTGCCAAGGGCCATTGACACCCTAAAGATATGAAAAGCTGCAGGCAAGTAGCAGGCAATTAAAAGCCAAATATGAAAGTCAGAGGATCTCCCTGATAGTTTATAGGGAGGCTCTCATAATTTGCAGTTGAGGGCCAAGCCCAGGACTAAATCTAGTGATCTCCAAAGATAATTAAATTTCCAACCAAGCCCCCCGACTATCCCAGCCTAGTTGGGGAAAATGGGACCCTGACACACACTTGGGATAGAAACATCTAGGAAGATGCCCTTGACATTTTTGAATCCCCAGACTCCTAGGGAGACCAATTGTTCTGTTTCTGCTGATTGAGGGGTTTCCTGAGATGTGGGACTTTCTGTGCTAAAAGCTATTAAGTCCTGGGCAAATTGGGGTTATTGTTTGCCCTATAAATCCTGAATTCTCTTAGAGATTAGCATGTCCCTTTTGCTTTGAATCAATGCAGTTTCCCCTCTTGGAGACAAGTGTGTGCCCCACTCAAGATCTCCCCCAACTTCTCCTCCTGGCTTCTAGGCCCACAAGCCAGAATTAAGTCACAGCATAATCACTGCAGGACCTGCTGGGAGAAAACAGAGCCTACAGCAAAGGAGTGGTGAGGCCCAGCCAACATACACAGGCAGGTGCCAGGGCAGTAGCAGGGCGACTAGAGTCTGAGGCTGCTTGACCACGAGAGGCTGGAACATATCACTGGACAAGGGAGAGTTTACTGGTTGGGGAACACTCTGCTGCGAGATACTTCAGCAAGACCACCAGGAGCTGGCGTCTGTCATCTGTTACCAGGACGATTTCTAGAAATGGAAAAAGCGAAGTTGGAATGGCAGGATTTTCTTGGGAGATTGAGGAAGAACGAATTAAACGGCTCAGGGATGTGGATAGGCTGAGGCCTGAGAGCAACCAAAGGATGATGCTCCACAGAAAAGCACAGAGGCCATCCCAGTAACCAAGGCCATCAGGAGTGGCCATCATGAGCATGCTGGCGAGAGGGACTCCAGCAGCACTGGCGTGCTTAGCACTGATGAAAGCACGACAAATGGCAATAGGTTACAACCCCAAGTGATAGGACCTCAAAATAAGAGGGCAAGTGTGTCCGAGGGGACACAAGTTTCCAAATGAAGAGCAAGGGGCGAGTAGCAACCAGAGGGGCTTGACCTGCAGAGAATGAGGGGTTTCCTGAGATGTGGGACTTGCAATCTACACTGCAGAGAGCTGTGTAGATTGCAGGGGTTCCCAGAGCAGCAGCCTGCTGGATCCGAAACTCTCGGGGTGAAACCCAGAAACCTGTGGCATAACCAGCTTTCTAGGTGATTCTAATGCAAGCTCAAGTTTAAGAACCGCTGAGTTCACAGAACACCCGTATGATGGACCTGATTTTGGAAAGCAGGTCTGGCTTTGGCAAGGAGGAATATGCCACTAAACCCAGAAAGTCAGCATCAATCACAGCAGGAGACATTTATGCTAGAATGTCCTTTGCATTTAGAAAAGGCTTTGCTTTCTCTCTAGCCTGCAAAAGAACAAAAGGAGTTAGTTACAAAGAAGTCACAGATTCTTCAAGTCATTTTGCCTTATGCGTCTCCCCCTCCTCCACCTCTACCTCTATATAATAAAGGTTTATTTTTCAAAATGTACAGCGGTGAGATGTGTTGTTCATGCACCTCCTCCAGCAGCTGGGGTGACTGCATCTTTGGTGTTTCTGGTGTAAATCACTTGAGCTCTGTGCTTTGAGACTAGTTTAATAAGTCCTTTACTAAGGAGCTTCTGAACGGCTGCTCTGGCCAAGGAGCCAAGAATCTTCAGCCTCTGGGAGACCACAGCGGGGGGTTATAAGCTTGTAGTTGGGAGCTTCCTTACAGAGCTCGTCATATGTGGCTTTGTCAAGCAAGATCAGATTATTGAGCTTGTCCTGAACTTTGCCCTTGGACCACTTCTTCTATTTGGCCTTGCCCCCCGACTTGTTCTTTCTTGACCAACTTTCCAGCGTCTTTCTTCCTCTTGTCGTCCCTGGGGGGCATCGCCGGACTCAGAGAGCAGGGATGTAATGCTGCCTCGCTAAGATGTCTCCCAAGAGGCCTTATGTATTTCTACGCAGGAAATGCCAAGCTGTAAAATTAGCCACTGGGAGTCCTGAGCAATGAATGGCCCCAACCTCTGCTTCACTGAGAAGGGTAACATGACCACTTCTGCCCAGCAAAGATGCTTGTTTCTTTGCTTTGATTTGTGCTGATAAATATAAGTCAAAAGCATTAGTCCCACACTGTAGCTTTGGGCTTTATTGTCAGTAGGAAGAAAGAAGTCCAGAAAAAGTAAGGGGAGCTCTAGCTGATTTTGTTCAGTGGATAGAATGTTGGCCCAAGGACGGAAGGGTCCCAGGTTCAATTCCTGGTCAAGGCATGTACCTTTGTTGCAGGATTGATGCCCAGCCCTGGTCGGGGTGTGTGCAGAAGGCAACCAATCAATGTGTATCTCTCACATGGATGTTTCTCTCTGTGTGTCTCCCCCCCTCCCTTCCACTTTCTATAAAAATCAATGGAACTATATCCTCAGGTGAGGATTGGAAAAAAAAAAATAGGGGAAGGCCCAGGAGATTGTGGACAAGACAATGGGTTATTAAACACAGTTCATGAACCAATACCAATTTGGAAACAGTAGACTTATTTTGTGGATAAGTCACTAACTTCTCTAGAGCCTTCTTGTAGCAATTTCAAGGGCTATGGAAGGAAAATTTTTCTTTCCCTTACGTTGTCCTTTTCGGTGAAAACATAATCTAAAGTTAAGGCTTTTCCCAAAACCTCTTGGGAGAAGAAGTAGGGAGAATATCTGATTGCAAGAGTTCACAATTGCATCTCTAACCAGAGACATTGTCTTCCCATTTTTTTTACCCCCGTCTTGAAACTCTTGCACAAACCATTTATATGTGCAGAATGTCTGCTCTTCTGTTTACCTGGACATTTTTTATCCATTCAACACTCAGCTAAAATATATTTTCCAGGAAGTCTTCTGGATGGATCAAAGTATATCCCTTTTCATTTTTTTGAAAAATGAATTTGACTAAATCACAATCAAACATGTCTCTTTAATGAGGCTTTGACTTTATTCCAATATGTTTTTGACATTCTGGGAAGTGTGCATGTGGAAATGTAGCTATGACTCCAAAGTAATGATGGCTGAGAAACAGCCAGAGGCTATTTGGAAGTCTAACAATACAATGGGAGGGGGACTGATACTCTCCTTTCTACTGGTTGGTTGTAGGAGTGGAGGAGAAGACCAATGCTAGCCTTGAAGATGGGAGGTGTCTTTCCTGATTGCTATATGTCATACCTGCACAGTTAGAGATGTTTGATGTCAGTGATGTGCTGGTCAGCTGGCACCACTGGCAGTGTGAATTGTGCATGTCCACTTCCAACTTCAGGTTCAATGCTATCCTGTCACGAGCTCAAAATTGGCTAGGGTGTGAATATTTATATCATGGAGCTCAGCAAATGCTGCAAACAAACGTTTCTTGTCTAATCCCGTGAGCAGATTTATTAGCACTCCACTGTGTACATTCTTTTATTTTAACTATTTTTCTATTGATTTTTAGAGAGAGGAAGGGAGAGAAAGAGAGAGAAACATCCATATGAGAGCAAAACATCCATTGGCTGCCTCTTGCACACCTCTCACCAGGGGTTGAGTCTGAAACCCTGGGCATGTGCCCTGACCAAGAATCAAACCAGCAAGCTTTTGGCGCACAGGTCGATGCCCAACCAACTGAGCCACATCAGTGGGGGCCGTAAATTCTTTTTTGATATCCCATATCTACCTCCAACAGGTTCATTCTTTCCTCTACTTTCTTGAACATGGTGTATTTATAGTATCATTTTAATGTATTTGTCTATTAATTCTATCCTCTAAGTCAGAGGTTGTCTAACTGAAGGGCAAATCTAGCATGCAACCTGTTTTTATATGGCCCAGGAGTTAAGAATGGTTTTACATTTTTAAAGGATTATAGAAAACAAACAAACATCAGTAGCCATTAGGGAGACTGAAACAAGAAACAATGAGATAGCACTTCATTCTTACTAGGATAGCTATAATCTAAAGACAGATAACAAGTATTGTTGAGAATGTGGAAGAACTGGAACACTGCTACACTGTTGGTGGGAATGTTAAATGGTGCAGCAGCCTTAGAAAACAGTTCTTCAGAAAGGCTATGACAGTTTCCATACGATCCAGCTATTCCATTCCTAGGTATAAATGCAAGAGAAATAAACACAGGTTCACAAAAAGACTTGCATGAGAATGTGTACCGCAGAATTAGTCATAATAATTCATAATTACTTCTAAAACTGAAACAACTGGACTGGTGAATGAATAAATTGTGGTATGTCCATGGAATGGAATGTTATTTGGCATAAAATAATGATATTACTGCATGGATAGCCTTGAAAGAATTATGCTAAGTCAAGCCAGGCACAGAGGACCGCATATTATGTATGATTCCATTTATATGAAATGTTCACACTAGGTAAATCCACAGAGACAGAAAGATTGCTGGTTGCCAGGGGCCAGGGAGGAGGGGAGAGGAGGGTTGAGCATTGGATAAGAGTGGATTTCTTTTTGAGGTACTAAAAATATTCTAAAATTGATTGTGGTGATGCTTCCACAATTCTATGTATATACTAAAAACCACTTAATTTTATACTTTAAAAGGATGACTTTTATGGTATCTCAATATTTTTTTAAAAGTGGTTTCCAGATTTTAGGATATTTTAGACCAGTAAATTATTCATCCCTAAAAAAAATAAATAAATAAATAAAAAATTAGGGATCTACCATTAGTGCTAAATTTTCTTTCCTTTTCTTTTTCTTTTTCTTTTTTTTTTTTGGTAAATAACCACACAAAAAGTTATCACCTAACACCAAAATCATTTCATAAAAGAAAGGACATTTTAATATCTAAAGACTAGGGGCCTGGTGCATAAAATTTGTGCACTGGGGGGCAGGGTTCCTCTGCCCAGCCTTCCCCCTCTCACATATTGGGAGCTCTCAGGAGGTATCCTACTGATGGTGTAGGCGCACTCCATGCTCCCCTTGGGAAACAGGCCTAAGCCATAGTCTGGCCTCCCTTTTCGGGAGGTGACCAGGCTAATCTGGGGAAGCCATCAGCCCCATTACCCTGCTGCTGCAACCATGCCAGTCACCGCAGTCACCAAGGTGTTTTCATCAACACGGACTCTAGTCCCTTCACCATGAAAAAATGACAACTTTCTTTAGGCATTTTCAAGATGTGTCTTTCATAGGTTATGACATTTCTTTCTTTCTTTTTTATCCTCACCTGAGGATATGTTTCCATAGATTTTTAGAGAATGTGGAAGGGAAGGGAAAAACAAAGAGAAACATAAAAGTGAGAGGAACACTTTGATTGGTTGCCTCCTGTATATGCCCTGACCTGGGCCCTGGCCAGGGAGAAGCCTGCAACCTAGGTACATGCCCTTGGTCAAAATTGAACCCACACCCTGCAGTCAGTAGTCTGAGGCATTATACAATGAGCCAAACTGGCTAGGGAAGGATGTAACATTTCTTAGCCCTCCAGCAGTGGACCTTCATTTTTTTTCTCCAGGAGTGTGGTGGAAAAACCCTAGATCACCTTTTTGGATTCTTATTACCCAAGTTACTAAGAATATTACCAGTGGTATACAGGGAGCTTAGCCAATGAGTGATAAGAAAAGGTGTTCCCTCTGTAGTTCACTCCGATCACTGGCTCCACCCCTGCCCCTCCAATCCCAGCTCCACCCCTGCCCAGGCCTGTAACCTCTGGCTGAGGCTGCAGGCCTGGGCAAGGGACCCCCAAGCCCCACTGATCACCGGCTTCACAGAGCCTGGGTCTCTGCAATCACTGGCTCTGATCCTGCCCCCTATCATCGCCAGTTCTGCACTTGCCCCATTGGCAACCTCTGGCCAAGGCTATAGGCCTAGGCAGGGGACCCCCAGGCCCCTGCTTTGCCAGCTCCACCAGTGCCCAGACCCCTGCGATCACAGGCTCTGCCCCTGCCCCTCCGATCGCTGGCTCTGTGGAGCCCAGGCCCCTGTGATTCCGGCCTTGCCTCTGCCCAGGCTTGAGGCCTCTGGTCCAGGCCTTATGCCTGGGTAGGCACCCTCATACCCCTCCAATCACCAGCTCTGCCCCTGCCCCCTCTGATCACTGGCTCCACCCTTGCCCATGCCTGAGGCCTGTGGCGAATGCCTCTGGCCTGGGCAGGGGACCCCCAGCCCTCTCTGATCACCTGTTCTGCCCCTCAGGCCCCCCACCTCCCCTGCCACCTGCCTGGCTAATAGGCCTTACCACTTCAGTGGTGGGGCGAAGCTGGACTGGGTGCTGCTATCTTGTGTCCATGGGGACAGCCATCTTTGTCACAGAGTGACGCCTAATTTGCATATTACTCTTTTATTAGATAGGATGCTTTTTTAAAAAATGTTTTGATTTTGAGAGAAAGAGAGAAAGGGAGAGGGAGAGAGAGAACATTGATAAGACAGAACCATCTATTGACTGCCTCCTGCACACCCCCTACTGGCACAAAGATGGCCGCCCCCATAGCCACAAGATGGAAGAACCCAGTCCAGCTTAGCCCCGCCACTGAAGTAGTCAGGCCTGTTAGCCTGGCAGGTGGTGGGGGAGGTGGGGGCCTGAGGGGCAGAACAGGGGATCAGAGAAAGATGGGGGTCCCCTGCCAGGCCAGAGGCTTTAGGCATGGGCAGGGGCGGAGTCAGTGATCAGAGGAATGGGCAGAGCTGGTGATCAGAGGGGTATGAGGGTGCCCTACCCAGGCATAAGGCCTGGGCAGGGGCAAGGACAAAGATCGTAGGGGCTTGGGCTCTGCAGAGCCAGCAGTCAGGGGGCAGGGGCGGAGCCTGTGATCATAGTGGTCTGGGAACCGGTGGAGCTGGCAAAGCAGGGGTCTGGTGGTGCCCTGCCCAGGCTGCAGCCTTGGCCAGAGGCTGCCAGTGGGGCAAGGGCAGAGCCAGCAATGGCAGGGGAAAGGATCAGAGCCAGTGATCGAAGAGGCCTGGGCTCTGTGAAGCTGGTGATCAGAGAGCCTTGGGGGTCTTCTGCCCAGGCATAAGAATAATATGCAAATTTACCCTTATTTTAACACAAACATGGTGGCAGTGAGGGAGCTGTAACGAGGCAGGAGACTTGCGTTGCCCCAGGGATGGAGGAAGCCAAGATTCCCACCTGCCTTGCAGGCCCTGAGATCTGCTCAAGGCAACGAAGTTTCAATTACAGAAGGTACATAAACCCAAGAAACCTGCTTCCAGCCGGAGGCTTTGAGCGGGACCAAGGCAACAAAGTTTCAATAATAGAAGTTAAATAAATCCCAGATACCTGCTTCCAGCCCGTGGCATGGCTAGCCTGATAACAGCCTTCAGCCACTCACCCAGGCTGGCCAGGCACCCCAACAGGACCCCCACCCTGATCCGGGACACCCTTCAGGGCAAACCAGCTGGTCCCCACCCATGCACCAGGCCTATCCTATATAATAAAAGGGTAATATGCAAATGGACCCTAACAGCAGAACCACTGGGAATGACTGGTCACTATGACACATGCTGACCACCAGGAGGCAGATGTTCAATGCAGGAGCTGCCCCTGGTGGTCAGTGCGCTCCCACAGGGGAAGTTCTGCTCAGGCACAGCCAGGCTGATGGCTGCCAGTACAGCAGTGGTGGTGGGAGCCTCTCCTGCCTCCTCAGCAGCACTAAGGATGTCCAACTGCAGCTTAGGCCTACTCCCTGCTGGCAAGTGGACAGCCTCCGAGGGCTCCAGGGCTGCCAGAATGATGTCTGATTGCCAACTTAGGCCCGATCCCCCCGAGAGTGGGCCTAAGTCAGCAGGTGGACATCCCCTGAGGGAGTCCCAGACTCTGAGAGGGCATAGGCTGGGCTGAGGGACCCCCTGCCCCATCCCCCTGAGTGCACAAATTTTTGTGCACCAGGCCTCTAGTTGTAATATATAAGTTGTCACATTTTAAAGAACATTTCCAATACTGCTTATGTATAAAAGTACTTTTGCTACTATTATTAAAATACTAGAGGCCCAGTGCGTTCTATCATGTGGCCCTGCCCACCTGCCCACACACCTCGCCCACCTGCCTGCCGCTCCACCATGCTCCCACCCCGCTCACTTGCCCACTGCCCTGCTTGCCTGCTAGCTTGCTGCGATCAAAGCTTGTGGGATGTGGGGGAGGGCCCAGAGGTGCTCCATGCACCTCATGTTGACTGGTCATTTTTTTGGTCATGATACCTCTTGGCCTTTTATTATTACGGTTTTTCAAAGATTCTGGTATTTTTTTCTATTTTGTCATTTCTCAATTTTCCTACATTAACACATTATCCTATATAATAAAGAGGGAATATGCAAATTGACCATCACTCTGGTCAATTTGCACCCACAGCTGAGGCTAAGTTCCCATAACGAGCCCTAAGGAGCAATCAGCAGGGACCTGAGGCTGCACACCCACCCACCTCCTGCATGGGGCTTGACAGGAGACCTCAGGCTGCTCCCCCCGCCCTGGCACCAGGCCAGAGGAACTCAGGCTGCACCCTCTTCCCTGGTGCCAGGGTGGGGGACCTCAGGCCATGCCCTCCACCCCAGCACCAGGCCAGGGGACCTCAGGCTGTGCCCCCTGTCCCGGCACCAGGCTGGGGGATCACAGGCCACTCCTGCTGCCCAGCTAGGCTTGATGGGGGACCTCAGGCCGTGCCCCCCTGCCCTGGCACCCAGGGGACCTGAAGCTGCACCCTCCCACCTGGGAGGGCCTGACAGGGTGGGACCGGCTGGGTCTGGATCTAGCCCAATGAAGGGAGGCCGTCCAGGTTTGGGTCTCGAGCGATTTTGAGGCGCACTTGGGTGGTTGCAGACTTGACTCTGGGTTCCATGGTGCACCCCAGACTCTGACAGGAGGAAGATTTTCACATACGTTTTACTAATTTTCTTTAATCTCTAACACTTCTATTATAGAGAAAGGGCAAATACCAATATTAAAATATTTCCTCTAATTAATCCCCTTTTAATGTGCACGAATTTCATGCATTGGGCCACTAGTTTCATTATAAAGCTGTTTGCTATTAAAAAACAGCAAAAGGACTCCTGTATAAAAACTTACCATTTCTATGCTAGATGTTCTTTGAATATTGAATTTTAATTACTGTACTTAGGTTATTAAATTTTATATGTATTTTAATCACAATTGATTTATTGGTAATAATGTACATGAAAAATTTTAGTTGATAAAAACTTTATTTAAAATATGTCAAGAACCATAGAGTTTAAAACTGTAAAAATAAAAGGCAATTTCTGGTGACTTAAAAATAAAGAATATCTAAAACAACCACATTAACATCCACTATTTATAATGCAATCTTCAAAATCAAAGGTAAACCTTTCTATTTCTATATTTGCAAAAATTGAGCTAGAATACCCTCCCTTATGCCACTACACTATTAGGCAACCCCTTCAGTTTTAACACTAAAAATACAATTTGGGTATTTTCTGAGAAGCAATAATATATACTATTGATTTCCTCCTATACATCAAAAGAGAAATAGTTCAAATGACTAGAAACTAATTTTCGCTAAAAAACCACACCATATTAGTAAAACATTTCTTTTGAAAATAAGAGGATTCTTCTTTTTTTTTAAATTGTGCTACACTAGAACACTCTACCTAAAGATTCTACTGATTATTTACAACACAATCATACAGTACTGGGCATTTGCAAAGTGTGTTTCACCATCTATTAGTTAGGACTCACATTACCCAGCTCTGCGAAATTACAGAACTAACTAGTGTTAATGTGGGGAGAACCAAGGCAGAGGGTGAGATCTTGCCAGGGCCAGACTGAGACCTCATTAGCTTCTGACTTCTTGTATCCAGAGCCAGATGCATCTTTACAGAAGACATTAATTTGCTTAACAATGGAAGCAAAAGTACATGGATTTGTTGTGGGAGAGTTAGTTTTGGCTTTGTAAGTAAATCGTTCAGAGTGTGCATAAGGTAGAGAGAACAATTTCAGTGTGAAAGGGTTAATAGGAAGGAAGTTAGAACCAGAGTAGAGACTGTATTTCGACAGAAATTGCTTTTCAGAAATAAAAATAGCAATATAGGAATAGGAAAAAAAAAAAAAAGCTATAGAGTTTCTCATTTTTAAGCCAATGTGTTTTTTCATGTTTTGTTGTTGTCGTTGTTTTGTTTTGTTTTTAATAAAATCACTTTAAAAGTAAGTTCTCCCTTGAAGACAATCATTAAACATCGTTTTTTCCCCCTTCCATAAAACCCCTATGAGGTAGAGAGTACTGACTCCCAGGAGTGAAACTGAGAGGTAAAGAAAAGGTTAAGACCACATGGAGAGTGAACAGGCTGGAGCAGATGTTATGTCTTAGAGCACTGGCTTAGAAATAGAAACACAGGGAGAGGATAAACAGGAACTTTTCTGGATGGACAAGTGGAATAATCCGGGATCCAGTAGCAATACCAGCTACTTAACATTTTTTACAAAGGACTTGGAATTTCAAAAACATGATGAAACCTAAGACAACAAATGTGCTTCTGGGTATTAAAGTGCTCAGTTGATGGGAATATATGTACTAATTTATCATAAGGCCATGTGAAATCAAAGGCACACGTAAACCACAGTGTGGGTAAGTGCAATCTGGTGCATTTAGTGCAAAATACTGCTGCCTGTAGTTAAAACATGCCAGACGCTGAGCCATCAGCATAGCATAAGAGCGGAATTTAATTTAGCTGTATTAGGGTGGATTTAAAAAATACTGGTGATTGTTAGAAAGAAAACCAAAACAAGGGAACCTGTTCACTTGGAAAATCGTGTACAATCCTGGGCATCATAAATCCACTGTGAGCTATTAAGGGACAGTGTTTGTGTTTGAAATACATTCCTGACCTCCGGAGGGGACACATAAAATATCTCCTCGTGACTGTAAGGCATATTTTGTAGTGGGAGAGGCCACAGTCCCAAAGCCGCGTAGAAAACCCAATGTTCTGGATTCCCAGGGAGGCTTCCCCTCAAGATCTCCTCTAATCGACTTTCACAGTTAATCCCAGGCCATGGTAATAAATACACCCATTTAGACCACATGGAACCTGATCATAGAGTCTTTAATGGTAGTCTTTAATGGATAAAAACCCAAGAGGGTGGCTATTGGTGGAAAGATTGAGGTATCTCTGAACGCTGCTTTTTTTGTTTATTGAAAATTGTTTGGGATAGCAGTCATAACCCAATAATAATGTACAGTCCAAGAGTATATCTCCTTGGGTCCCACTGACATGACTCCTGTGTAAAATGCTTGCAAGTAGCAACTGTAAAGGACATAGCTACAGGGTGTGAACACTTAAAGGGCAGGGCCCTCCCCACTTTCAATTCATGGAGATGATACCATTGGCCATAAATAGTCACAACCTCTGTTTGCCTGAAACTCAGGCATTTATCCCTGCAGCTCACAGCCAGAAGGAGATATGTAATTTGATACAGATCATAGCCTTAGCTCCTCAAAACGGATTAGAATATTCTGGAGAATGAACCCATGGAAGGGAATTTTCCCAGCCTATGGAATGAATAACGCTTTAATTATCATTGGTGGTTGCTCTTCCTCCTGAGATGCGGAAGGCAATGCCACATCACAATCTCAATAGATAGCGTCTGATAAAAAGATGCTTAGTATGGCATGAATTTTTGACATTCTCTCCACAATCAAATTGGAATTTAGGAAGAAAATAACTATCTTAATATTAGAAATAAAGTTGAAAAAAAAACCCTAATGTTTTACATATTTTGGCTGTCAGGGTAACCATTTTTTAGAGATGTTAAAGCAAATATAATAAAATGGGCTTGAAAGAGTGAGATGTTTGCACATGTAAGGGTTCTCTTGTATACATGAATAGCAAATTTTTATTCAGTTGCGCATGTTAAGTAGCCCCTTCCCCTGCCACATGCCACACACAAACCCCTAAGAAGGAAAAGGCAGTCACTAAGCAGAAATGCCAGTGAGAGTCTACTCAGCAGGTGGCTGACTTTACAGCAGTGAATACATCTACTTCACCCTAGTGTGAGGAATCCTTAACAAATTGTTACATTCCATGCATTTGAATTATTTGGGCATGTATTAACTAGCCTTAATAAAGGAGTAGTTATTTAACCTTTGAAGTATCCGAGTTGGAAACACACCCTCCAAAAGTTGTCTGTCATATAGCATTTGACAAATTCTAGTCCTGGGGTGGGAATTTATTTTATTTTATTTTATTTTTTGCCAATGGCCATTTGGATATATATAACATCATCTGCAGGCCTTACAACATTACCAGCCTGAAAATTAGCCTGCTATATTTGGTCAAACATTTAATTAACTCATCCCTAATGCCTTGGCATGGCCAGACCAATTTATTTTGTGGGCCTTACACAGCCTGCCCGCAGGCCGGACGTTCCCCACTCCTGCTGTAGTCACTTTAGAGGCTACTACAAGAGCTTTATCTGTAGCTCCACACCATAGGCTTTGTTAATGAGTAATCATTTCCAGTGGTCAAACTGGTGGTGTTAAAGGTACATGGATTGACCCAGATACTGTAGGGCACTCCAGCCCTCGCTTGAACAAGTGGGAGATTCTAGCAAGCCCACTAGCCCTGGGATCCCTAGATTCTGTGTCTAGAATTTAAACAGAATTGGGTGCCTCACACTGAATCTGCCTCGGTATTACTGGATTCATTTTTAATAACGCTTTCATTTAAGATATTATTAGATTTCTTAATAGAACAAAGTTGGGACTTTTTCAAGCTTACAGGACAGGTTGACTGTTACAGGATGCCTCTTCTAGTGCCTGCTTATTTATAAATATGGATGATGCAAAAATTGGTCTAAAACCTCATGTCAGTGTAGGTTTGGGGGAAGAATATCTACAGCCCTCACCCACCTCTCCTTACTAAAGGCCACTAACAGCAAATAATATTGCAAGTGGCCAAGTTGGCCAAGTCTAGCTTACAGCAATTTTCTCTAAAGGAGGAAATAAAATGCCTTTTCAGGTGCCATCAGATCAATCCAGTCATATCTACAGTTGAATGGGCTCACAAAAAGCAGTTTTTAATTAACAGAAGAACTGGAAGTCCCTGGTTCTCTTACAAGATCTGCAAGCAGGTCAAGGACAAAAGACCTTGTTAGTTAAGCACAGGAATAAGAGAAGCACAGAACTATGACATTTCAACTTCACACCCTTCTTCTTCTTCTGGCTTTCCACCAAAGCCAGCTTTCATTCTTGCTGTCTAATATAAGAGTGCCACCACCCCTGAGAGTTCAATAAAGGAGAAACAAACTAAACAGACCAATGAACTAAGCTGAGCAAGAGGTGGTAGAAGTTTGTGCCACTAAAACTGAACCTGCTGAAATGGAGTGGTTTTAATTATTTATAAGACTGGTTATTTTTGCTGCTATGGTTAATCTAATGGGTCTGAGCATTTTGAGAAGTTCAAAAACTAACTAAAAATGAGTGTATATTCTTGCTGTCATCTTAATAAACCTTTCTATGGTTTTGTCCATGTTTCCTCTTATAACTCTGCTTTAAAATTTTTTAAGAAAACCTCTTCTCTAACACCATTCACCAAAAACAGATTTGAAAGAAGACCAAGGATAACATGATCCATGGGAGTCCAGCATGGCAGTGTGAGCCTTTCTGTCTCCACAGGGACTGCTGGAAAGGGGACAAAACAGGAGTTTGGTTCTAATCAGTGAGATGATTCATGCAAGGCTCTTGCCCTAGAATCCAGGCCTCAGCACTCAGTAATGGTAGCTGTCATTAGTAGTAATTTGAAAAACAAGAGCAGCTACTGGTCATGGTAACATGTACTTTCAATTCTAGGCAAAGCTTGAAAGGCTAAAATCTAGGTATCTGTATGACATTTATTACAGTAAAAGGAATGTCTTCCTTATGCTCAAATCAGATCTGAAATTTTCATTTGCCACTTGGTTCTCCCTGGGGACACTATGGTATTCAAAATGCTGCAAAGGTTCAACATGCAGCAATAATAGAGACATAGGCATTTTCATTTGAAGAGAACTTACAATATTCCATCCGTTGTTACAGGTCTCACCATATTGCTGACAGGGAAGGGGTTATAATCTCCGCTTCATGTACAGGGGCCACTGATGCCCTTGGACCTCTTAAGTGACTTGTCTAAATTTCCACGGCTGGGAAAGGGTGAAGCTTGGGGTAGAACCTGTTCTTTTGACTCTTGGCATAATGATCTGTTCTCTTTGCCCCCAGGAAATAAGAGGTTTGAAGGGAAGGCTGTATTGTATGTAAAGAATAGCACTAGGAGACCAGCACAGTGCAGGGAAAGACTGCACAATGAGAAAGAAATAGTAAATTTTAGATTACTGTTAAAGAGGACGTAGGCAATCATCCTCAAAGATGGACAAACTGCACCATCACTGTGAGTAAACAAGACCATAAAAAATTAATGAGGGGACCTGTCAATTTCGTTCACAGCACACTTCTTTAGTATCCCCAATAAGCATGCCACAGGGAAGCCTAGCACAGGTAAGACTTTTATATCACGTGCCCCAAAGAACATGGACTTCCTCAAAGTTATAACACATACGAAGGTCAGGGATAGGGGAACCCTTACAGAAGACAGAACAAATCACCATTAAAGAATTAATCTAAATTCTTATCCCATTACGTGGACCAATCCTATGTGGTGCAGCTGCTTTATGTGATCTGCACAGAACTCGTTATCTGCTGCTGCAGCAATAGGGCGCACTCCTGGAGCCTGGAGTGTTTAAGGCAACCAAGGCTGTATGTTTAAGATGGACACACACACTCCCCCTTGAAAGGCAGAGCTGCACCCTAAGTGGGTAAGTGCTCTGGGATTCATTTCTGTTTCAGTGTGTTTTAGTAAAACCAGGAGAGTCTCCAGTATCAGCTGTGGCTTACATCCCTAAGCCTCACTCACCGACCTTTAAGAGTCTGACTTCCAATTTTAGATAGCCACCGTCAAGCAGTCTAGGCTCCAAATTTGGAGATTGACAGGCTAATTTTGGAGGGTATATTTTGGTTGAAGGGGCTGGTTGATCAAATCCTTTTAAAGCTCCTTTCAATTCCACTCAGTATTTGGAGAGAACAGATGGGATGCAATTATATAGCTTACGTGATCCATGCAAGGGGCCAACAGCTATAAAATCTACCATTTGTTAAAGAAATACCATACCTGACAGAGAAGCAAAAAGGATACTGAACTGCCTGGCTGTGAGGGAGGTATCCACATGCTGAAATTCCTTTCTCATAGCTACACTGAGAAGCTTACAAATGCAACAGTGGTTCTTCTTGGTAGGGAAGGTGCTATAGACAAGTCAAAGGGCTCCTCGAACCCAGTGCTTCCAAATTTCCTTCCCTTGTGCAAATGAAGACATCTCTATTCCCCCCTGGGCCCCAGGTGAGCTTCTGAGACACTGACCCAACAACCCGCTTCCCCGCAGGACCCTGGAAACCAGTCCCCATGTGTGGGGCATTTTCAGCTTTCTGAAGGATAGTATCTGTAACAGCCAGGATTTTATAAAACACTTCCCTGGGAGGAACAGCTCTGACCAGAGTCATGTTTCTGTTGGAAAACAATTGCAGGGATTCCTGTACCTTTAGTTACACCTACTTACCGATGGAATTCCACGCAAGCAATAAAATCAAATATACCTTTTGTGTGTCAGCTTGCTACAAAGGGCAGTAAAGTCTAGCTCTGTGATACAGCTGTGAGGGCTCTTAGAATTTACCCTTTGATCCCATATCACTTTTAAATTGCTAAGTCGAAGCACTGAGTTAGAATTTTCTCCCGGAATAATAGGTCACCCAGGCCATGGGGGGAGTGTATTACTGCTGTAGAACAATCAGATGATTTCTCTGACCAAAGAAACTAAAGAAAGGAAACAGACGCAGGAGCAAACACTAGAGCCAGTCCTACATGAATCCCAAGGTATTGCTGGTATCTCATTAGAAATCTGTGTTAACATTCTCCCGCCCCCTGGAAGCCTAGGTTGGAAATATGTAATATTTTTGGACTGTGTCACTCTTTCCTAACAGATGACAAGTCTGTAGAGGTGTGTTTTTTCATATCAGTGGCATACCTCTAATCTTCCAGAACCCACAATAAAACAATGCCTCTTCGTGCTGCGAGGGAGGTTGATCGACATTAGTACCTGTGCTCCCGCCTCTGCTCACCCCACTCTAATTACCACCTTGAATCTCAGCAAGGAAAAGTTGGCAAAGGGAAGTGAGAAAACTCAAGACTAACATTGGCAGGCGCCAGAGTAGTGCAGGATACACTGGTATGCCGGTCACTACATTACTGGCTTTTGTTTTAGTATCCCTTTATTCTTGTTGTTGACCAGGTAATGCAGGAGAGGAGGGAGTAAAGACAGCTTGTGGGTTCAGCACATATGCCACACTGAAGTGGCTCTTTTGTTTAAGTTTTCAAATTTTCCACCTGTCATTTCAAAACGGGAGTTATTTCACAGTGATTTTCCAGCAGGCTTTTCTGAGGTGGCTAAAACATGGACAATAGTAGTCTGAAGAATGCGGAGTGGGCAAAGGCTGTGTGCATGGGATTAGTTTGAAAGAGATTTCAGTAGGGAAAGCTGAGCCTGTCATATACAATACCACAGAAGAGGGAAAGGCTCAAGGCTGTCCACCATTTATACAGGGTTTTTAGAATTTAATAGGTGAGAAGTAAGCTAATCTGGCTAGTAAAGAAAAGAAGTGTGGGAACAGGGACGGAGCAAGAGAAGGACCTTGGGCTAGCACTCTGCTAGTCAACAGTAGGCAGATACCCAGACTGGGCAGGAAATATACCCCTCAGGACCTCACTGATCAAGAAGGAACATCTCTTACAATGTGGCAAGAGTCTCAAAGCAACCAACACGCTTGAAGGTTTAAACTGCCCTTTGTTGTTGTTTTGTGGATAAAGAACAAATTTTGCCTCTTTCCTCAGGCCTCTTATTTGTACACAGGTGTGATTATATTAAGCATATCAGGGAAAGTCAGATGACAACTAAATAATTAGTGAAATGGATCTTGAACTCCTTTTTCTGCCCGTTTGATTGACAGATGAATGGGCTGGCCTGCCTGAGACCCAGTGAGGATAACACTCCCAGCTGAGGCCTTTCTTTCTGCAGCATCACTGCTGGCATGCCAGGCAGATGCTCTACTTTAAAATGAACATGCCACTGCAGGCCAGATGTTAGTAGTTAAACACCATCACACCACCGTCACAGAAACACACAAAGCTGCAGTCAAGGTCACAGACACAGCTGGTGGTGAAGAGAGTCTTGCTGGAGAAAAGAAATTCACCATTGGCTCCAAGTCATTCATCACGACTTCTGATACTTAGAGGGGGATCATTTTATATGAGAGAGAGCAAAATAATAACTATTGACCTTGGTTTCTCTCCCCAGTCTGGGAATAACATTCCGTAGAACACCCACTAGAAGCAGAGCCGTCACACGTAATGCTCTCGGGGGTTGATGTAGACTCTCTCGGGATCGTTGCTCTGATGATGTTTGCCAGGGCTCCGGTCTTGGTAGCACATCTGGTTGTAGAGAGGGTACATCTGCTGGATTCCATCTTCCCCCACTGGATTCTCATCTTCATAGTCATATCTCCTGCTATTTAGTACATTCTGAAAATTCAAACATTGCTTACATTAGCAGAACAGCTGTTGGCATTTTTCTAGCACTTCGGTAAAAACAAGCAAGAACAGAATTCATTATAGTCTGTCTTCCTGAGTCCTTATCCCACAAACTATTGAATGGCAAGGTAAAGTTCAACAAATTTTCTTTTTCTAGTCCTTTGTTGCTTTCAATACCTGAACAAGACTGGCGGTGTCTCCTAAATAGAAAATTGTGACTGGAGACTATAGTCAGTTTCAGGTTTTGAAATTTGGAATTAGTATCAGTTAAGGTGAACTGGTGAAAAAGAAGGCTGCGAACTTCAGGCGTCCCTCAGCATGGCTCAAGCTTGGAATGACTGCATGAGATATACAGGGTGTTCCCCTCAAAATATATACATGCTCTTACCGCTGGTGGCTCAATTTAAAAATGAAATGAATTTTAATAAACACTAGCTTTATAATTATCCCAAATGTGTGTGTACATTTTTTGAGGGACAAACAACCAAAAACAATGAAACACAAAAAACAAAATCTCAAAGAAACCTCGAGATTCAGCACTAGGTAGTTAGGGAAGACACACAGAAAAATGAACTGTTTTTTTTTTTTTTACCATATGCCCAACATACTGAGAATAAGAAATATTATAGAAAAATACGTGTATTCTTTTCTCCTGACTGATATGGCTCAGTGATTGAGTGTCAACCCATGAACTAGGAAGTCACTGTTTGATTCCCAGTCACATGCAGGCTCGATTCCCTAGTACGGGGCCTGCAGGAGGCAGCCAACCAATGATTCTCTCTCATCACTAATGTTTTTCTCTCTCTCCCTCTCCTTCCTCTCTGTGAAAAAAAAATTCTCCTGTATTTACCTTCCTTCCTTCCTGACACAGCTGACACTATAAAATGAAACCCGTCATGATCTCTTTGTCTAGATCTGATCCCTCTACCTGGTTATTGGTTTCATAAAAGTTGGTTACTTCTAAGAGGGATAAGCAAGCTCAAGAATTTTATAAAACGATACTGCAGATGCTTAGATATCAGAGAGGTGAATAAAATAAAATTTCTTAGAAAACAAGTGATATTTTTGAGAAGCATGGTGGCCACTGGCTCCACCTGGGCTGACCTCAACAGCAGGACCGCGTTACTCACAGAGGGCTGAAGACCGCCAACTTCTCTTCCTTTGAAGTGACTCTGCAAAGGCAAGCGTTCAGTCTGGAGGAAGAAGAGAGAAAAAGGTACACCCTTTAAAGCACCAAGCACATGGCAAAACAGATAACCAAGACCACTAAGACTCCTGTTTTTATGAGAGGCAACCATGTCTTGTGAAATGTTTGCCAACTAAGCAAAAGCTCTACATGAACATGGGGAAAACAGGTACATTTCTTGAGAGTTTCTGTCTCTCTCTCTCTCTCTCCTGGCTCCAGACTTCTTCTGGAAGGAAGACGAGACTCATGACATCTGCTGCAGAAGTTCTCAGGCAAACTTGTTTACACCTTACTTCGAGGAGGACTCAGCACCGAAGGTCTCTCACCTTTTCTCAGGGAAGAGTGCCATTTTAAATCGCTAAAAGTAGTTTCGCGGTGCTAATGAAAGGTCATTTTTTTGTATTTCTCCATAGAGGGTTCACATGGTCATCCTTCTCTTCCTGCTATTACTCCCTGCCCCCAATCCCCACAGGGATCACAAAGGGGACTCACGGTTTTCAAACCCTGAGAAGGCTCTTTCTCAGAGGCCCTCTGGCTTATACACACATACTAAGCCTTCAGCCTCCAGGTCAGATCTCACCTCTTCCTGGAAGCCCTAGCACTGAGTCCGCAGGCAGACGCCCACTCTCCTTCCTGTGCTCTCACAACGCGTATCACCCCACTTATTTATGTGTACGTCTGCCTCCTTTGCTAGAGTGGGAGTGCTGGTTGGGATATGGGATATTTTACAAACATCATTTCATTTCATCTTTATAATCATTCTACAAAACCAGTATCTCCATTTTACAGATGAGTGAAACCACAGCTCAGAATGGTTCAATTGTCCCCAGTCACACAGCTGGGAAGTGGTAGACTGTGATTCAAACATGGATTTGTCTGATGCTTAATCCTGTATTTTTATATCACCTGCTTTTATCTCAGTGGCTGGAAAATAATGTTCAATAAAAATAACAAAAGAATGCCTAAAAGTCACATAACTCTAAACATGCTCTCCATTTTACTGCCCTTCTTATACTGTCCTTTTTGTCTAGAAGGTCTGCCCCTTAGTCTCTGTAACTAAAATACTACCCATCCATCTTGCCCTGACTAAAGTTTTTTGTTTTTTCTCCTACAAGGCTTTTCCACTTTGCCCTCCAAAGTTAATTTCCCTATTCCCAGATTTTCTGTTGTTCTTGTTTATATCTCTCTCAGAGCACTCATCGAGATCTCATTGTTTCATTCACAGTTCCTACTGTCTTTATCTTTCAAGGCCATCCTCCTCCATCCTCACACCCTAGCCTGCAGTTCTATAACAGGAAGCAGTCAACAGCTAACCAATGAATTTACTGAATTCTAAACTATCGATTCTTGCTATACCATTCCAGGGTTCTCCAAAGTATAAATTATCTGCGCCAAATTTGTCCCCCTTCTTCCTCCCATCATATTTTGCATGATTCTGGGTGCTTTCCACATGGTCAGTTCACATAGACAGTACACTAAAGTCCAATGCTGGGCCAGTCTCAGGGACAAGTGACCAGTCACACAGGACCTAGTTCTCACCACAGAGTCTCACTTTGGGGTTTAGTGCTCTGTGGTTGGCATCTTAAGTTTCTTCATGTCACTGTGAGTGTGAATTGGAAGTGCTCTCATGTAACAATGGAGCGTGCTTCAGGGACTTGTAGCCTCAGCTCAAGGGTGTCCTGGCACCTGCTGTAGGTCACTGATTTAGTGCTTGGGCACCACTTATCCACTCTGATGCCATATCCCCTCCCTCTACATACCAGTACATAGGATGTCCCAGTGTTTATTAAAATGTATTTTATTTTCAAAATTGAGCTATCAGCTGTTAAAGTGTGTATACATTTTTGGGGGACACCCTGTACTTTCCCCTCCTACCTCTGTCCAGTGATTGCTGCTGCCTTCTGCCTGGCAGGGCCCTGAGTACTAGCACAGGGAAGGCTGGGGTCAGGAGTGCATGCCCCTCTGCTTCACCCAGATCTGGGAGGTGCTGGAGAACATGTCTCATGAGGGCAGACTAGATACCTAATCTGGCCATCTTGACATTCTTAAGTTTAAAACAAGGGGCCCTGCATTTTCAGTTTTCCCTGAGCCTCTCAAATTATGTAGCTGATCCTGGCCCAAGGAAAACAGACTCAGGGAAAAACACCTAAAGTTAAAATTCACGTTTTGTTTGGTCTATTTGCTGTTTGAGACAGTCCTGTTGCTGTTCCCCTTCCATTAATGCAGATCACTGAGAAATGATTCTAAGTTACTACAGTATGTAATTTGCCAGGAGGCAGAGCACTTAGACGCCTCTGCAGAAAGAGTAAGTGCCTTCTCCCGCTGGTAGCAGTATGTGGGGAGCAGGGTACAGTCCGTATGGAAAGAGATCATGTTCCAGAGATACAGTGATTAGGACCTCAAGAGTTCAAGGGAAGACTTGGTTGAAATATGTGCTGCTTAATTTTTATGCTATAAAATTCCAAATGGTAAATTTAACATGACCAGATAATAAATGATGATTCACAGTTTACTGAACACTCAGTAAGATCTGTATTTAGTCATTACCTTAAATTCTCTTCAGAAGCCAGTATTTATGGAGGACACTGGATGGCACAGCATCATGTGTAACAATATAACCAGTGTTAGCTTAATAGTATTGGGGAATTAGAAAGGAAGAAAATTCTATTCTGTTTCAATACAAAGAGATTTCAGAGATCCATGGCTTTACAAGTAATGAAAGCATTGCTACCTGTTTCTCATAATAGGAGATATAAAATTAGTCAGAAGTGGTACACTTGACAATAAAGGACAAGAAAAAAGGGGTGCTAGACTGGAATGATCTTCATATGCATTAACTGGATAATAAGCAAATACCCAAGCTCATCTTCTCTACCCAATATTGCAAACCTTCATCCATAAATTACTATTCCTCCCACAAGCCCATGCATTTTTAATTTTATAATACAACTAGTAGCCCATTGCAGAAAGATTCCTGCAAGAATAGGGCTTCCTGAGCCAGAGCAAAGCAGAGAAGGGAGCGAAGCCCGCCTCGGCTCCCTCCCATCTCTGCCACCTCAGCTCCTGTCTCTGCTGCCTTGGCTCTGCCCCCTTCCCCCGCTTCTCCTTCCCTTCTTCACCGTCTCCACTGCTTCGGCTCTGTTCCCTTCTCCACCGCTTGGCTCCCTTCTGCAGCACTTGGCTTCCTTCTATGCTGTCTTTAGTCTTTGCTCTCCTGTGTATGCAAATTAACCGCCATCTTTGATGAGTTAATTTGCATACAATCGCTCTGATTGGCTGGTGGGTGTGGCTTGGCTGGTGACATGGCTTAGGTGTCTCAGAGTGGTGATTAATTTGCATATTACTCTTTTATTAGAGTAGATGTGGCTATGGGAGTGGCCATCTTTGTCATGGAGTGATGCCTAATTTGCATATTACTCTTTTATTACATAGAATATTTAATCAAATAGTTTCTATAGACAGGAGCCCCACATATCCTAGGGATGCACCCACCTCACCCCTGCAACCTGCCCCACTATCAAGGGCTATAGAAAAGCATGCTTGTCTCTATACTGTGTGGTCATCCAATTTCTCACAACATACATAAGGCACAATTTATTCTAACAGTGGGTGGCTACATGTGTTCTCTTTTTGATAGTCCATAAACTACTTGGAATATTGCATATTCTAATTTCCTTACAAAGTTACTGATCACAGTATATAGAAAACTATCTTGCATAATACCTCACATGTTAGGTGTTTAATACATATGTAATGAATTAATCTATAATACTTTAATTGTTGGATTCATGGCATATATTATTCCTGAATGTTTTTCCTAGAAAGACTTGGGCTACTCTAAATCTCTAATAGATATTTCAGTTTCCTATTTACATGTATCCACTATGTTAGAGCAATTTCTATTGAGCTACAACCCATATTACTTTCCTAATTTACTGAAGTCACAGAGACTTTCATTCCTGGATTCCAAGGTGCTAACAACACTAGTTTTTCAAGTTTTATTCTATGTGATCTTAATAAACATTTTACATTTTCTGGCTCAAAATATAAACTGGTATCTTCACTTTTTTATGATGTATTATATTTTAACCTGTTTCCAAAACAAAGTTTTCAGAGTGGCTGAGGTTTATTTTCAGTAATGACAGAGCAAGATTTCAAGCCACTATTGCCATGAGGGCAACAATAACTGGACACTCAGCTCACTCTGGCAGTGTTCTTGTGGATCCAATATTCCCACTTCCAAATGAGTCTTTTTGGTCTCCTATCTTGTTTCATAATTTTATCTTTAAAGAGAAATGAAAAGATCATATCCAGTAAAAATTCAACTTCTAAAAGGTCCTTAGATTACCTCCCTAAACCTCAGCTTAACAAGATACCTAAACTTCGTTACCTGCTGAAGGAGCATCTGTCTTTCCTCCGTTTCTATAATGAAGATATTCTAAGCACCCCACAACCTCACACCTGCTGTTTAATCGGTGGCTCCCCCATTGCTGCTTTCCCAATTCAAGCATTTGCTGAACTTCCCTATCACAACATTGGGTAACTTTCCGCTGGTATACCAGTCATAATCAAATATTTTAATGTGCAGTCACTACTTCATATGGAACCAGAAAATCTCAGAGTATAGGTTATATGAATAATGTATGAATAATAATACTCAATTACGTTGATTCTGACTGAAATCTTGGCTGGTTCTCTTAGAAATGGAGAAAATTATTACACATTGCCCTATTATGCCTGTATAGAAACTATGAATCTTAGATAATACAACCTTTTTATGACTCTCTACTTTTTAGTTTGCTTCTTTTTTTTATTTTCTCAATTCCACTGTTGAGCAGGCAAATCTTATCTCTTTCTTGCTCCTGGAGCAGAGCTTCAGGTTAATACCTAGGATTCACTTTGAAATTATCTTTCAATAGACCCTAGAGAAGGTTCTGGAATTGCTGGGTTGCAAGACCCCAGTCATTTTCTCTGAACTGAGTTCTTGCTCCATAGCCTACAATATTTTTCTGGTTTATCTTCTACAGGATGCTGTGCATCCATTGACACACATTCTCTTCCAATTATGTCTCCTTAAAGATTTTAAACGGGCTTCATCCTATCAACTTATTTTGCTCTAATGCCTTTTCCTTATAATGAAAAGTGACACAGTTTTACTTCTGCTTCCAGTCATGATGGAGAACTAATACCAGAAAAGCCCTCCTATAATAAATTACTGGAAAACTGGTCAATATATATGAAACAACAGTTTTCAGACACTGAACATTTTGTTGCACAGCACTGGCATCTCACATAATGGGAACACACACATGCATAGGCACACACACGCACATGCACATGCACCCCTGATCTGGGAAGAGGAAAACCCAGAAAGATTACAGGGTATTCTTAGTTGAGGAGTCAGAGCTCAGCACTTGGCAAGCTGAGGTGGTTGTAACTGTGAGACAGAGCATTGAAGTGAAGAAGAATCCTCACTGAACAGGTTAGACATTCAGTAAGAGATCCCAGGGTTATATTGGAAGAACAAGGCTAAAGAAGCTCTAGAGAAGAGATGATTCTAGAACCACCCTAGTAAAGCAGTGTCCAGCATCTAATATAAATATACTGAACATGAAAAAACAGCAAGAAAAAAATAATAGAAACAAAGAGAAAAATGATGAAAAAGTATGATAGAATTAGGAGATAAGAACTGTAAAAGAGCTCTTATAAATATCTGTTTAAGAATACAAAGGGAAATATAAACATGATATGAGAATTGAAAACTCTGAAAAAGAATGAAAGAAAATTCTAGAACTGAAAAAAAATATATACCTTAGATGAAAAAGTCATTGCATGTCCCTAATAGACTATTTCAAAGTCAAATTGTTGAAAAACAATAATTAAAAAATAAACAACAATCCTGAGATGTAGCCAGAGGAAAAAAGAAGATACAATATGCACAGAGAAATAAAGATAATAATTATCACTGGCTCCTCAGAAGGAAAAAACGAAGGCCAGAAAACAATGAAGTTACAATTTTAAAGCGCTAAATGAAACAACAAAGTCAAACTAGAATTATATATCCCACCGAATATTTTTTAAATGAAGGTAAAATAAAGAAATTTTCAAACAAACAAAAGCTAAGAGAAGTTGTCAGCAGATCTACACCATAAATAATGTAACAGAAAAATTCTTCAAGTCAAAAAATACTGATTCCAAACAAAACATAAACTTTTAGATGTTTGAAAAATACATATGATAGCCCAAAACAAAAATATAAAAATGTATTTTGGGGTTTATAACATGAATGAATATAATGTATAAAAATAATAAGAAAGGAAGGGAGGAAATCTAAGTACCTGCTAAAGTTCTTAATGATAAAGTAGTATAATGATATCTTAAGACTAGTGGCCAGGTGCATGAAATTCATGCACATTAAAAGGGATTAATTAGAAGAAATATTTTAATATTGCTATTTGCCCTTTCTCTATACCAGAAGTGTCAGAGTTGAAAGAAAATTAGTAAAATGTATATGAAACTCTCCCTCCTGTCAGAGTCCAGGGCATGCTGCGGAACCCAGAATCAAATCCCCACCAACCCACACGCACCTTGAAATCACGAGACTCAGACCTGGCCGACCCCACCCCCATTGGGCAAGGCCCAGACCTGGATGGCCCCACCCCCTTCAAGTCCCGGGGCTGGCACTGGGGACAGAGGCATGAACCTCATGTTCCCAGGCCCGTGAGCCTCACATGCCCGAGTCTGGAACTGGGCAGGGGATGGGACGCAGCCTCATGCAAGTCCCCAATGCTGCAAGTCCCTGCCCACCTGCGCCTGCTGTGCAGCCAGCTTCCTGTGGATCAGTTGTTATGTGTGAGGGCATCATGACCATTAACATATTAGCTCCTTATTATATAGA